>JAGIQG010000019.1:50341771-50551771 GCA_024679065.1 Sphyrna mokarran
CAACTTGCTCTGTTCCAGAAATCAGTGCATGGTTCGAGATTAAAATTTGACATTTCACACAAAGGCTGCAAAAGTCAAAACAAGAGCTATGCAAAAACCAGAAAATGTTCAGATCTCGAGAGAGAAAGAGCTTTAACATGAGTATTGGATAAAGGGTCACTGATCTGAGATGTGATCTCCGTTTCTCTCCCACAGCTGCTGCCAGACCTGCCGAGTATTTCCAGCATTTTCTGTTTTTTGTTTTGGGTTTCCTGCACCTGCAGCATTTTACTGGATTAAGAAGCCTCATAACACCAGGGTAAAGTTATTTGGTAGTAAAAGCCAATAGATTTCAGAGCGTTGCCACTTACTCTCGATTACCTGAGGAAAGAGCAGTGCTCCGAAATCTCGTGACTTTTACTACAGATAAACCTGTTGGACTTTAACCTGGTGTTGTGAGGCCACTTACTGTGTTTACCCCAATCCAGTGCCAGCATCTCCACATCACTTTACTGGAAACAATCAGATGATATTGAGACTATTATTGACAGTCTATTGGTTTGAACAGGAATGACGGGAATTTTCCAGCCCTTCCTGCCAAAGGTGCCCCCCCACCCCCCTTCCACCCCACCCCACTATGGCCTGTTTGGTGGGATGGACAAGTCATACAAACTGTCATAAACCTCGGTGGAACTGGAAGGACTCACCAGAGGCACAATAATGATTGGGGAAATATGCCATTGGAGGGGAGGGTGGACTGAGTGGAAAGTCTTGATCAACATATTTCGGAACAGTCTAGGGAAGATGTAACAATTATCCTTGGGCAAGATATCAAGATAATCTGTACTTCTTTTCATGTTGAATGAATTGAGTAAGGCAGGAGGAAGGATTTTGCAGATATAAACGTTGATGATGCTGATCGCTCTGAAGAGAGAATACAGAGGAGATTTACAGGATTGTTGCCATGATTAGAAAAATGTAGCTATGATGGGAGATTTAATAGATTAGGGTTATTTTCCGAGGAATAAAGAAGGCTGAGGGGTGATAGAGATGTACAAAATTATGAGGGGTTGAGATATAGTGGACAAATTGTTTTCCTTGGTGGACAATTGTAGAACCAGGGAGCGTAGATTCAAGAAAAGTGGCGGTAGGTGTAGAATGGACATGAAGAAGAACTTTTTTATACAGAGGGTATCTGGAATTCTCTGCCTGAGTTGCTGGTGGAGACAGAGATTCTAAACTCATTTAGAAAGTACCTGGATCTGCACCTTAACAGATGGGCACATGAACAGAATGGGAACAGAGGGGTATAGAAAACTGATTTAAAATAGGGATCATGAGCCTTGGGAGTCCCTGGGAAGTGTGTAAATAGATGATGATATTGATGTACTTGTTTTTATCGTACAGGTGCTTTGGTCCACCTTGTTGTCTAACAAGGGGCATACACGCGATGGGTCGTGAGAGGGCTGCTCTTGGATCTTTTTCGAGAGTATCCTAGTGCTTCACGTCGTTAGTGTACGCTTGACCTGGACCATTTGATGGGCAACACGACAGCTCAGTGACTATCGCTGTGCTGTGCAGATACATGGATTGGGCCTGTGTCTGTGGGAGTTTGCGCATTCTCCCTGTGCTTGCGTGGGTTTTCTCCGGGTGCTCCGGTTTCCTCCCACATCCAAAAGATGTGCTCTTAGGCTAATTGGCAAAACAAATTCTCCCTAAATTGTCTCAAATTTGGTTTTTAATCCATAGATCTATAAACATAGACAGGGATCACGGGTAGAGGTGGGAACATTGGGGTGGTGGCATGGGCTTGTTGGGCCGAAGGGCCTGTTTCCCGTGCTGTTTTGTTCTTTGTTCTTTAAGTGCTGTAAGCTACAGGGCTATGGGCTGGGTGCAGGAAGATGGGATAAGAAAGGGAACCTGGGTATCTTTGGGCTAGCATGTACAAATTGGGCTGAATTTCCTCCTCCTGTGCTGTAACTTCTCTATGGTTATCAGAGCATATTTTGCTTTCATTTGTAGAAATAATATTCACTCAAATATTGAAAATAATTTAATAGCTTACAGCAATAGGGAGAGATAGATGTAACTGAAATGCAATTATCAGTATAAATCTCTTGTTAATCTGCTCCTGTATGGACTAAATGAACTTTAATGTCAGAATGATTTATTACCAAAGGGAATGATGGATATTGAAATTCTCTTTGTTGAATCAGCTACAAAACTGAGCACAGGAAGTGAGGAGTTGATCTTGAGTGAGCTAACTGTTTTTCAAAACTGATCTCAGCTTCTCATGAAGCGAAATAAAAATAGAAATTGTTGGAAGCTCTCAACAGGTTTGGGAGCATCTGTCAAGAGGACAGAGTTAGCATTTCAGGTTGGTGAAATATTGTAAGTTTTCTCTCGCCGCAGATGCTGAGTATTTTCTATTTAGATTCCTGAATTTTAACCCTTTTGTGTGCTTGCTGTTTCCTGACCAAATCCAAAACCTCTGGTTATTTCCCTTGCAGTGACCCATTGAAGTCCCTGCAATTATTTCATATCCTTTGCTCAAAGAGAAAAGGCTGAGGAATACTTTCCTTAGTGGAGGATCAGGGCATGTGACCTTTAGAATGTATCTTTTAAATTTGGAAGAAGTTTCCAATCAAGCAGATAAACCTGGGAAGTTCTCTCCGGTGTCCTGCTCTACATTTATTGCTCATTCAACACCCCAGAAGGATTGTCAGATCCTTATCAGATTTGCTGATTGTGGGAGCTTGCTATGCACATATTGGCTGCTATGTTTCCTACAACAGTGATTATACTTAGAAAGTATTTCAGCATTTAGATGAGGGGGTTAGCTTATGAGGAGAGATTAAATAAACTGTGCCTGTACTCGTTGGAGCTTAGAAGGCTGAGGGAGGATCTTTTGCAGACTTAAGGGGCTAGGTAGGGTAGGGGTAGAGAGATTCTTTCCACTTAGAAAGGAAACCAGAACTAGAGGGGACAGCCTCAAAATAAGGGCGGGGGGAGGGTGGAGGCAGTTTAGAATGGAGTTGAGGAGGAACTTCTCTCAGAGGGTGGTCAATCTCTGGAATTCTCTGCCCATTGAAGTGGTGGAGGCTACCTCGCTGAATATACTTAAGTCACTGGTAGGTAGATTTCTGATAGACAAGGGAATTAAGGGTTATGGGGAGCAGGCGGGTAAGTGGAACTGATGCACTACAGATCAGCCACGATCTTATTGAATGGCGGGGCAGGCTCGAAGGGCTAGATGGCCTACTCCTGCTCCTATTTCTTATGTTCTTATGTTTACAAAGCATTTTGGGACATTCTGTGGCCATGAAAGTTACAATATATATGCAAGCATTTTTGTTTTACAAATTCTTGTATTAGAATTGAATAGCTCATGGCGTCTATCCTCATTATCTCGCTATTCTGGGAACAATGCAAGAAAACAGCAAGAGTTTCTGATATGTCAAGGCAGCAGCTAAACCCTTTTTGATTATGAAGATTAAAAGTTTGTTTTTTCATGGTGTTCTAGCACAATAAATGGTTAAGATTCCTTAAAATTGGAAATCTGTTACTATCCCTTCTATTTTGCGTTCTCAGAAAATGCATGAATTCTCACTTTATGGGTGATTAGGGTATCAGTCGCAGTTATAAAGAAGACCTAATTGGGTTGAAGATTGAAAAACCCTCTGAAACAACAGATGAGCTACAAGCCAGGATGTTGGAGGAGTGGCTGTAATACTGTATGTATTGGTGGTTATCTTTCAAAATTCTATAGATTCTGGAACGATTCCTGCAGACTGGGGATGGAGAAAATGTAACCCCATTATTTAAGAAGGAAGCAAGAGGGTAAATGGAAAAATACAAACCTGTTAGTTTGATGTCTGTATGGGAACGTTAGAATCTATTACATACAATATCAAAAGTGGACATTCATAAAAGAATGAGAAATAATGATATGGTTGCACGGAGGCAACATGGATTGATAAGAAGGAAATCATGATTGACCAATCTTTTGGAGTTATTTGAGGATGTTAGTTGTAATGTAGAGGGTGGCACAGTGGTTAGCACTGCTGCTTTACAGTGTCAGGGACTCTGGTTTGATTTGCAATTTGGGTCACTGTTTGAGTGAAGTTCACATGTTCTCCCCATGTCGGTGTGGGTTTCCTCTGGTTTACTCCTATACTTTAAAGATGTGCAGGTTAGGCGGATTGGCCGTGCTAAATTAGTATCAAGGGGACCAGCTAGGGTAAATGTGTGGAGATAGGATCTGGGTGAGTTGTGGTTGGTGCAGACTCAATGGGCTGAATGGCCTTCTTCTGTACTCTAGGATTCTATGTATAGATACGGGAGAACCAGTGGGTGTGGTGTATTTGGATTTTCGGAAGGATTTTGATAAGGTTCCACACAAGAGGTTAGTGTGCAAAATTAAAGCACATAGGATTGAGAGTAATATACTGATTGAGAACTGGTTAACAGACAGAAAATGAAGAATGAAAATGAATGGGTCATTCTCTGGATGGCAGGTTGTTACCAGTGGAGTATCACAAGGGTCAGTATTGGGGTCACGGCGCATCACAACCACTGTGGACAAAACGTAATGGGTGGGATTTTCCACCTGCACATTCACCAAGACCAGAAATCTCTGCCCAAGGTCAATCGGCCTTTGCATGGTCAACCGAATTCTCTGTCCTGCCTGATGTGATTCCCGTGGCCAGTAGAATGGGAAAATACCACCCAATATTTCCAATTTTGCTGATTGGAAAAAAACTACTTGGGAATGTGAGTTGAAGATGTTGAAGGAGGTTTGGGAGGGTGGTGTTTGGCACAGGCTAGGTGAAGGTTAACGTAGAACATAGAACAATACAGCACAAACTGGCCCTTCGGCCCACGAGTTGCGCCGATCACATCTACCAATCCACAGACCTATCTATAACCCCCTATCCTATTCTTTTCCATATACTCATCCAGAAGTCTCTTAAAAGACCCCAGTGAGTTTGCCTTAACAACCTCCGACGGCAGTCGGTTCCATTCACTCACCACCCTCTGAGTGAAAAACCTACCCCTGACATCTCCTTTGTATTTGCTTCCCTGTACCTTAAATCTGTGTCCTCTCGTAGTGACCATTTCAGCTCGGGGAAATAGTCTCTGAGAGTCCACCCTATCTATTCCTCTCAACATTTTATAAACCTCTATCAGGTTGCCTCTCAACCTACGTCTCTCCAGTGAGAAGAGTCCCAGCTCCCTCAACCTATCTTCATAAGGCCTGCCTCCCAATCCAGGCAGCATCCTTGTAAATCTCCTCTGAACTCTCTCAATAGCCTCTACATCCTTCCTATAATGAGGCGACCAGAACTGCGCACAATACTCCAACTGGGGTCTGACAAGAGTCTTATAGAGCTGCATCATTACCTCCTGACTCCTAAACTCTATTCCTCGATTAATGAAGGCCAGTACACCGTACGCCGCCTTGACCACTTCCTCCACCTGCGAGGCCGATTTAAGAGTCCTATGGACCCGGACCCCGAGATCCTTCTGCTCTACAACACAGCTAAGACTCCTACCCCTTATATTGTACTCCTTCATCCCATTATTCCTGCCAAAATGGACCACTACACATTTATCTGCATTGAAGTCCATCTGCCACTTCTCCGCCCAGTCTTGCATCCTGTCTATGTCCCGCTACAACTTTTGGCATCCCTCCAGACCATCCACAACACCACTGACCTTTGTATCGTCGGCGAACTTGCTAACCCATCCCTCCACTTCCTCATCCAGGTCATTTATGAAAATGACAAACAGCAGGGGTCCCAGAACAGATCCCTGGGGCACTCCACTGGTTACCGACCTCCATGCAGAACAAGACCCATCCACAACCAACATGACAGATGGAATATTATGCAATTAAATGTGATGTTATTCACTTCGTAGGAAAAAAAAAGGCAGAGTATCTCTTAGATCCTGAGAGGTTGGGAAGTTGTGATATAAACTTAGGAGCGGGAGTAGGCCACACAGCCCCTCAACCCTTCTCCGCCATTCAGTAAAATCATGGCTGATCTGATTGTAATCTCCATCCCAAATTCCTCTGATAATCTTATATCCCCTTTGAATGTTTTTAAGGCTGGCTAGATTCTTGATTAAAAGACTCTACCTCCAGTATAATTTGAAGAAGAAAGTTCCAAAGACTTCCTGCAGCACACCACTTATGTTCTGCCAACAGGACTCATTTATGCCAACTCTTTGTTTCCTGTTAGCTAGCCAATCTCTATCTCAGCTGATATGTTACCATCTAAAACATGAGTGTTTCTATTTTCTGCAATAACCTTTGACGTGATACTTTATCAAATGCCTTCTGGAAATTTAATCCACTCTAATAAATAGGTTAAACATGAATTCTTTTTCACAAAACCAAGGTGACTTTGTCTGACTGGCTTGATTTTTTGCTAAGTGTTTTAACATTTTTAAGAAAAGCTTCTAACATTTTTCTTATGTTTCTTGCTTTCTGTTATATTTGCTGTTTTCTAACCTAATGGCACCTATCCTGAATCTTGGATAATTAAAATTCTTGTATCAATTATCTCACTAGCCAACTTCTTTTCACACCTTAGAATGAAGTCTATTGGGACCTGGGGATTTATCAGCTTGCAGACCAGCAGTTTGCTCTTTATCATTTTCCTGGTGATTGCAATTTTCCTGAGTTCCTCCCTTCCCTCCATTGCCTGATTTACCTCTCTGTCTGGAATGTTACATGCAAACTCTATAGTGAAGACCATGCAAAATACTCATTTAATTCATCCACCATAGCCCTACTTTTCAGATCAATTCCTCAGATGTCTTTCCTTTAGAATCGATGCTCACTTTGTTAACTTTTCTTATTGGATTATCTATAGAAACTCTTACTATCCTGAATATGCTTGTTCATGAATCACTAAAAGTTAGTATGTAAGTGCAGCAAACAATTAGGAAGGCAAATAGTCTATGTCCTTCATCACAATGGGATTTGAGTATAGTAGTGAAGATATCCTGCTACAATTGTACAAAACCTCAGTGAGATGGCACTTGGTGTATTATGTACAGTTTTTATTTCCTAACCTAAGGTTGGATACTTTCCATAGTTGGAGTACAATGGAGGTTCATCAGAACAACCTCTGGGCTGGTGGTGTCATGCTAAGAAGACATGAAAGAACCCACATACATCAGCCTGGCTAATTTATTTTAAGAAAAATATAATGGACAAAGGCTTTACACCGGCTAGGACTATGATTGGCTATGACTCACTCAAAAGGAATTTCTAGCCTTCAGAAAACTACAGCAGTCTCACTATCTCTAAAGAGGCACTAATGACCTTTCTTCCCACAGAAATCAAACTCCAAGGAAATGCATAATCATTTCTGAATTAAAATCCTGGCCAATGGAAACAGTCCATCTATCGGGACCCTGAAACTCCTGGTAAATGTGTCAATGGAAGGAACATTAACCATCTCAAAAATCTGGGCCAGGAATTTACACCAGCTTCAATAATCTCAGGAGCGAACCAGCTTCTAAACTTGTTAAATAGAAATTGAAATAGTGTGACTTTGCATTTGAATCTTTGTTTTGTTTTGTTTTCTAGCTTTTTCCTGTGGAGCTGGGGAGTTTTTGGAATTATCAAACCAGACCTGCAATAAATGTGCAGCAGGCTTTTACTCATTGGGCAGTGGCATTAGATTTGACGAGTTTGATACTTTGCCACCTGGATTTTCCACCGTGGCCACCTTTGAAGAGGGTGCCGAGAGCGGCAGTGACAGCAAAAATGGCAACTGTAACTCGTAAGTAAAACAGATTGCTGTTCTGCCCCAGCTGTGTTGGGGGCTTGTACAAGTTCTTTTCTCTTCATAAACAGTTCCATTTCTGTCTTATTATTCACTAAGTAACCAGCATTTGACTGAGATTTGTGCAGAAGATGATTAATGTTCCTGTGCAAGCGAACTTGCTTTTTGTCATGCTCATCAATATTTACAGAGGCCTATTACCAAATGTATTTTCACTGGTAAAATTGAGAACAGACAATATTAATGGTTGATCTGATTATCATTATATTTTGAGTAAATATTTCATAGAATCTCTACAGTGCAAAAGGAGGCCATTCAGCCCATCAAGTCTGTACTGACCCTCAAGACTTCTTTCCCATCTCCTATCCCCATAACCTCTCATATTTATCCTACTAATTCCCCCTAATCTATACATCTTGGGACACTAAGGGTCAATTTAGCATGGCCAACCAGTACTTCATTTGGACTGTGGGAGGAAATCTATGCAGACATGGGGAGAATGTGCAAACTGCACACAGCCAGTGACCCAAGGCAGGAATTGAACCAGGGTGCTAACCACTGTGCCACTGAACTGCCTATTGAAGCTGATGACAAGGACCTGCTGTGGGCAGTGCAGAAAACCTGGTGATCCAGCAAAATATCCATCGATGATTGTTGGGAATATCTAACATTTGGGTGGAATTTTGACTGCAGTGAATAGGACATTCCTGACTTGCTGTACTGGCCTTGGAAATAAGGGCCCAGAAATCTGCCATTTTCATTCTGGGAGGCAGGTGCAGGATGGAGTGGGGCTCATTAGAAGAAGACAGTAGGTGGGCACTGGGGCGGTAAGTGCTGAATTTGTCCCAGTTATTGTTTTAGAAGTTATTTGGCCTCTCCATCCCTCATCCCTGACACCCTATCATCCTCCAGCCTTTCTATTTTGGTCCCTTGCACCCTCTATGGTAACTCAATGCTGAATCATGCTGTCCCACATCCCAAATGTCTACTTTCGCCCTCCATGCCACCTCCATAGCCACTTAACTATATTGGGCAGATCTCAGGAACCATGTGGAGATGAGAAAAGATAAACTAACAATCTAATGAGAGATCAGTGCTGCTTGTTTTATTATATCCATTGACAGCTAACTGGTGTTTACAAATTTCCTATTGCAGATAAACCATGAGGAGTGAGTGTCCACTTCCTCCCAGAAGTAACATGTTCCATTAAACTAAAATGTGTATTCTGTTTCTTCAGATGGAACTCTTCAAATCCAGATGACGAGAATATAACAAAACTTACTCTACCTTATAGATCAAAGAAAAGGTTTAATAAAGAAACTTTAACTTGGGGCCTCGTCTTTGGCCATCGCAGTCTTTCCCACAATTCCCAATAGGATCTTATTTATACTTGGTCAGCTGATCATCACATCATTCTGTAATTGATTCCATGGTTTACTGGGTCACTGACCCTTGCACCTTGTTACCATTGGTCACATTACATCCAATACAAAGTTGGCCCTGGTTATATTCTCACGTATTCAACTCATTGTCTCAATGAAAATTCTTTAAAAAAAGACTCAAGTGGTGTGTTTTCCATCTTTTATCATTTGGAGTCATTTTTCTTGACATGAAATGTTACTTTTGCAGGTCTTCTTGGATTCCACAAGGGAGTTACATTGCCTCTAACAGAGATGACTGCACAGTTTCCCTTATCTATTCAGTCCACTTGAAGAAATCAGGGAGCGTTACGTTTGATTATCAATATCTGGATAATAATATCTTTTTTGAGTTTTTCGTAAGTCTGTCCCCATGAAATATATTTTAATGTATTTCTTAAACTGTGAAAAGTAAATTTATTGTGGACCCCATATGATGTGCAGGGTAAAGTTGAACTTAGATAGCGCCAATGATGTCTACAGGATGTTCCAAAGCACTTCACTGCACGAAGTGGGTTAATTTGAAGGATAATTTTTAAAAAAAGTAACAACTCATTCTCACACATTGAGACTACATAAATAACAATGAGATGAGTTAGCGAGCAGATCAGAAACCCTGAGGTACGCTGTGACTAGACTTCAATAAATTTGTACTTTGGCATTAGTGTGAGGATAAAATGTTTGAATTCAGGTGTGATTCTACTGACAAACTGGGAAGCTTTTATCAGAACAAATTTTATTTAACAGCACAGTTTAACGATAACAGATGAATTAGTTTAGCCTTTATTAATTCAATAATACTTAAACTTGACAAGGTGTAAGTCTTAGCTGCTCACCTATCACTGAGTTCCAATTCAAGCTCTATTCCTCTTATAGACTTAAACCCCTCTTTAAAATTAGTTATCCAAACACATGCATACTTTCTGTGACTGAGGTTACCTGCCCAGCAGCTCTCAGAAGGGTCTTTTCAAAGAGAGTAAGAGATAGTCACTGCTTTCTTCTGGCAATCCAGAGCAGGAACTCCTTTGATAGAATTTTACCAAACTACCCACTGCAGGAATCAGAGCAGGCAAGAGACAGGGCATGGAAAAGTTGGTTGACTTAAGGCAGGATTTTTTGGTTTTGGGATGAGCAAGGTTGTAAAATCCCATCCCTTATAATTTCAAAATGAAACTGAAACCCTTTCTTTCCTGCCAGCTTAGCTCCTCCCATTGATCACATGACTGTCTCTGCCAATCAAAACTTTACTCTGGGAACCTAAATATACTTGTTCCAGGGGGCAGGCCAGCCCAGACATGTCCCTCTCTCTCTGGGAGCTATAGTTATCTTCGTGCCCTGGGGTACCTGCAACTGATTCACGTCTTTATAAATTTGTTATAAACCTTGCTAACAGGACATCACATCAGTAAAGTATGAATATTTGGGGAGGGGGAAGTTTACTAATTATATTCTAATGAGTTTCTTGTCTTTTGTGGGCTGGAACCTCATTACATCACTGACGAGGGTTGTGGAAAATTGGGAAATGAGACTTTGCCAGCGAGAAATACATTTTCCAATTTTTGTAGATTTTGAGCCCATAATGCTGTTTGCATTGAACACGAACATGGGAACAAAATCACCTTTTTTTTTGTGGATTGATAGTATTATCCCTGTAAAATTCTCATGAGTTAGACACATGTGGGAGATATTTG
This sequence comes from Sphyrna mokarran, assembly GCA_024679065.1. Lineage (NCBI taxonomy): Eukaryota > Metazoa > Chordata > Chondrichthyes > Carcharhiniformes > Carcharhinidae > Sphyrna > Sphyrna mokarran. Next base: position 50,352,662 of record JAGIQG010000019.1, read on the forward strand.
TTGAAGAGTTTTACTTTTGGAAGAAGATTCAGTTTCAGTCTGAATGCCTGAGGCCTGTTCAGCTGTCTGCATGCTTTGACCAGGTCCCCACTCTACATCCTGGTATCCAAGTCCATTCATTGCTGGGTGTGGTTCTTGAATATTAGGGGTGGCTGGAATAGTAACATAACAAACCTTATGTTACTATTTATTCGACATTTTGCCTCTGTCCCTCCTCCTGGGCCAGGAATGAAAGCACCTCGATCCCCTGGCTTTACATTTGATGAGCGATTAAAGAAAATATACAGTCATAATCGAAAAGAGAAGAATGGAACAATCCCTTTATCCCCCTTGCTCAGGTAAAAAGGAGAATCTCCCCATTTGTAGCCTGAAAATAAATAAGGATTGCAGTCAATTTCTTTCTCCATCCATCCAGAACATTGAGACCAATTGCTTTGTCTTTACAGACAATCTGACTGAGATCAGTTGCTGGCCACACCCCACGAATCAAACATTCGAAACACTCTGATGAAGGGTCATCCAGACTCAAAACATTGGCTTTATTCTATCTCCACAGATGCTGTCAGACCTGCTAGGTTTGTCAGGCTGATTCTGGGGATGGCGGAATTGATGTATAAGGAGAAATTGACTAGGTTTGGATTGTTTTCGCTAAAGCTCAGACAAATGAGGGGAGATCTCATAAGACTGATAAAACTCTAACAGGACTCTACATGGTTGATGCAAGAAGGATGTTCCCAGTTGTGGAGGAATCTGAGGATTCAGGGTAAACCATTTAGGACGAATGTAAGGAGACATTTCTTCACCCAAAGAGTGATGAGCCTGTGGAATTCATTACTACAGGAAATAGTTGATGCCAAAATATTGAATGTATTTGAGAAGCAGCTGGATATAGCACTAGGGGTGAACGGGATCAAAGAAATCAGGATTAATCTATTGAATTGGACAATCAGCCATGATCGTAATAAATAGCAGAGCAGGCTTGAAGGGCCAAATAGCCTCCTCCTGCTCCTAAGTTCTGTTTCTATGCTGAGATTTTCCAGCACTTTTTGATTCTGTTTCCGATTCCAGCATCCAATAATTTACTTTAATCAAATATTCAGGATCTGTGATCAATGAAAACAAAGCTCTGTGTAAACTTACTGAGTCAATCAGGGAACTCACATTCTGACAGAGATACGTATGTTGACAAAATATGTCAATGAATTTAAGAGCACTGTGTCTGAAATATTGCTATTTCTGATGTGAAGAAAAGCAGTGTGTAATTGTTATTTTCCATGGTTCTTTATTACAAATCCTTTATTCCCAGGTGCAAAATGATCAGTGTCAGGACACAGAAGCAGCAGATCAAAAATGGATGCGTCTAACAGAACACGATGAATGGAAAGGACATTCGGTAAGTGACACAATCACAACCTCACTGTTTGAAACACGATTACTGTAAAAACATTCACTTTAAAAAACATATCTGAAAGATACGGTAAGATAATTGTGCTGGGACAAGTTTAACAGGAGTGAACTGACTTTGTCCCATCCCTGTTTAGAATCATAGAATCCTACAGTGCACAAGGAGGCCATTTGACCCATCAACAATCCCAACTCAGCCCTATCCTCATAACCTCAATGTATTTACCCTGCTAATCCCCCTGACAGTAAGGGGCAATTTAGCATGGCCAATCAAACTAACCTGCACATGTTTGGAGTTGGGAGGAAACTGGAGCTCCCAGAGGAAACCCACGCAGACATGGGGAGAATGCGCAGACAGTGACCCAAGCTGGGAATTGATCCTGGATCTCTGGTGCTGTGAGGCAGCAGTGCTAACCATTGTGCCGACCATGCAGATAGTTAACACTGTTCTGTTTCCAACGGAAGAGACAAGATAATCGTTTTCTGGGTTCGCAAATGAAAATGGATAACTTAGGACAGTGTAAATGATGAAATTTTAGTTATTGGGAAAAACAGTTCTATGGGGAGAGAGACATCGCTCAAAGTTCTCCGGCCGTTTGTGCTGGCGCGATTCTCTGGTCCTGTGGGCTGTCATTGGTGGGCGGCGAGGGGGAGGGAGGAGGGCTGAATGGGTCATTGACAGCAGCTGGACCAGAGAATCCCTCTGCAATGATTCGCTCCTCCCGCCAAATGCTGAGGGGAGGCCGGAGAATCTCACTCAGTAATCCTAAACAAATGTAAGGAATTCAAAATAACAAAATGTTTAAGGGACACTCTTGAAATATTAGGATTGAAGGTATTTGGTAACCATATAAAATTATATTGAAATAATAACATGGAAAATGTTGATGCATCAATTTCTTTTGCTAGTGCCATTATATTGGTGAATCCACTTGAATGGTGTTTTTTAACTATCAGTTCAATTGGAAATGCTGTCCTTACTCAGTCTGGCCTATATGTGATTCCAGAGCCACAGCAATGTGATTAACTCTCAACTGCCCTCCAAAAGCAACTAGGGATGGGCAATAAATGCTGGCCCAGCCTGTGATGCCCATGTCCCACAAGTGAATACAAAGCTGTTGAGGAAAACTGGTTGCCAACGCAGTGAAGGAGGGATTGGGATGAGTGATCAGAAGTTCAGTAAAGAACTGGATTTTGAGGAGGTTAATGAAGGAGCAAAGGAAGAAGGTTTTACTGAAGGAATTCCGGTCTGTAATCTCAGCAGCTGAAGAAAAATTGTCAATAGGGGAGATTGAGGGAGAGAGAAAGAATCACCATTCTGTAGGAACTGGAACACACATCGTTTCTTTCAACTGCTGAACAACTGATCCCATTTGCAGACACCCTGCCTGCATCCTTCAAATTAATCCAGTAGTTGAAATTTAAGAGGCATTTAGTTGTGCTTCAAGCATTCTATTGTTGTATAAATGATCCTTCAAAGAAGTATGAGATATAAACTGCGATGATGATGAAAAGATGTTTTGATTTCTTGAACAATTGTCTGTGTAGGTGAATTTAAAGACTGGGACAAATGTCATTTATTGGCGAACAACTGGAATCCTTTTGGGCGAGAAAATGTCCAAACCAGTTCTCTTAAAAAATATTCATATTGAAGGTAAGATTTACAAGATTTCTGACTGAATGTTTAATAGTACAAAACAAGCCAAGTTATTCCATTTATAATACATTATTTATATCTGTGTTGCAAATATATATTAGGAATCATTATCCAACTTATACCTTTATGTACAAGTTTCCTTTTCCGTTATTATAAACTCTTGAGAATATTTTGTCTAATTTAATTTTTTGTGCAACTTTGATCTCTGATCATCTCTGGCTGGGAAAACATCACAAAGGAAATTTATCCTACAAGTCCTGAAAGTCAAATTGGAAACTAAATAACAACCACCACGTCTGCCTTTTCTTCTCTGTATTCAGTGGCAATGCTTTGTTTTCAGGGCTACGGGAGCATTGTGGATAAGGACATAGAACCAGTAACCCAGAGGCTAATGGCTCAGAGACACAAGTTCAAATTTCAAATCCCATTTATTGAATAAAATCTGTAATATAAAGCTGGTATTCGTGATGGAGATCATCAAAACTAATGGATTGATCTTGAAATCTGTCCGATTCATTAGTGTCCTTTAAGGAAGGAAATCTGCCATCCTTACCCGATCTGGCCTACGTGTGATTTCAGAGCCACAGCAATGTGGTTGACTCTCAGCTGCCCTCTGAAATGAGCCATTCAGTTATGTTCAAGAAAGTGACTCATTGATATTCCCCTGAAGGGGAATTAGGATTGGCAGCATGTGCCGACTTTGCCAATGATGCCCACATCTGAGGAATAAATTTTTAAAAGTGGGATTTTTTTATTCCAAAATCCATCAGTTCAACTTGTGAAGATTGCATCATTCTCCTAATTGCAGCAAGAAACCTGAAAATGAATTTGTCCCATCACTTCACTTTTTGTTATTCACTAAGATTCCAGTTTGCATTAACTGCCAGCTTCAGATTCACAAGTGTTGCAATTGGCCTTTTTCCTGAAATTCTGCATGGGTTCATGTGATGTTTCCGTGTTGAACAAGGTTTTGGGTGCATTTTCTTCATTTCCTTCCTGCTGTCAATGAGAATTTGGTAATACAGCTAAAACTCCATTCCTTTCCCCCAGCACCGGAGAATCTTGGCTGCAAACGAAGATGGAGATTTTTGGAGCTCGTCTTTTGGATTTGACTTTTCAGTTTCAAAGTACAAGGAAGCATGATATCCCGAGCAAAGTCTTTCCGGCATCCCATATTGCTACATGTGTTCAGGGAAAAATGTTCTAGAATCTACTCCAATTTTTATTCGCTCAGACCCGAGATAGAAATAGTTATTCAAAGAACTTTTAATAACACTTGGTGCTGTGCTGACACTCACTGCAAACTGATATCTTGCAGCTTCAGAGTTTTTCTGGCACCTTGCTCCAGATGGAGAGAGTCAGGTCAAGGTCACCGAACCTTGGAAATTAGGCCATTCCACAAATTGTCCTGACTTTAAATATGTTTAGGTCGTTCACTGACCATTCCCCTTCTCTGATGGTCCATAATCTTTATCAGAAATTTTGAAATGGGGGATGAGAAAGGGGGGAACATGAGGGAGAAAGAAAGAAGCTTTTTTTTATACAACAGAGCAACAGTTTATTGCAAGAACCTTTCCTCAGGAAAGAATCCATGATGTGATGTATAAAACTAACCCAAACTTCATCCTCACTGGGTAAAAATCTTCACACTAATCAGGATGTGTTAAATTAAGATCTGTGCGATGAAATCTCATGTTATTTTGAACAGGTGTTGCTTATACATCAGAATGTTTCCCGTGTAAACCTGGTACATTTAGTGACACTGCCGGCTCAACAATCTGCAAACCCTGTCCTAGAAATACGTATTCAGTAAGAGGAGCAAGATCCTGCCAGAAATGTGACGAATCAAAGCAGTTTTCAGGTATGGTCGCTTTATGTTTCATTGTTTGAATGACAGAATGAAAATTGGGAATTAGATTTAAAATAATCATTGTAAAATCCTGGGACTTCTGTAAGTTGACAAATTGATTTAAAAGGCAGTGTTCTTTTCTGGTTACTGCTTGAAGACGCCTGCTTTTCCCTGGCTCTGAGATGCATTTTGTTTGCGACGGCAAGAGTATTGCAAGATACACATTTACATGAAGTGCGCAATAAAATTAATATCATTGCTATGATGCACATTCAGCTGTGGACCCAAATTCCAATGTTAAATTCTATCAAGAAGTTGAAATTCAAAGAGAGTTCAATGCACAGACAAATTGCGAAGCTATTAAGCCATTGACGAAATTGTTTTCAAGTTTATTTAATAGTATTACAGGTAGGCTTACATTAACACTTAGATGTCATAGTCTTAGGATAAGGGGTAGCAAATTTAAAACAGAGTTCAGGAGAAACTACTTTTCCCAAAGGGTTGTGAATCTGTGGAATTCACCACCTCAAAGCGCGATGGCTGCTGGGACACTGAGTAAATTTAAAGAGGAGTTAGACAGATTTTTAATTGGTAATGGAACTCCGAGGAACTCTTAGCCACAGAAGGTTGTGGAGGCTGGATCATTGAGTGTCTTTAAAAGAGAGATAGTGAGCTTTTTGATTAATAAAGGGATCAGGGATTATAAAGATGAGAAAAATATCAGTCATGATCGAATGGTGGAGCAGATTCGATTGGCTAAGAGGCCTAATTCTGCTTCTATGTCATATGGCCTTATTGTCTTCAGGGTTGAAGGGTTATGTAGAGAAGGGAGGAAAATGGGGATGAGGAGCATATCAAACATGATTGACTGGCAGAGCGGATTTGAGGGGCTGAATGGCCTAATTCTGTTTCTATATGTTATGAACACTGAAATGAAGTTACTGTGAAAACTGTTGACAGAGATCAGGAAAAATATTCAATTTGGGCAATAAAACCACGACATTTTGTTATTTAGTTTTAATTACAAAAATCTGCTTTACTTATTATAGAACACTACAGCACAAACAGACCCTTCGGCCCACAAGCTGTGCCGATCATATCTATACTGACCAGGCCATAGACTATCTGTAACTCCCAATCCCATTAAATCCCATGTACTCATCCAGAAGTCTCTTAAAAGACCCCAGCGAGTTCACCTCTACCACCACCGACGGCAGCCAATTCCATTCACTCACCACCTTCTGAGTAAAAAACTTACCCCTAACATCTCCTCTGTTCAACAAAGTTTTAAAGATGGGAAAATATATGTATTGTTGCGATCGTAAATAATTATTAAATCATTAAAATATCCCTTTTCATTCCTGCCACAAGCCTTGAACCATAGAATCCCACAGAAGGGAGACCATTTGGCCCAATTTGGCCTCACCCAAAAAGGTCTTGGTCCCTGGTGCTGTGAGGCAGCAGTACTAACCACTATACCAATTCCAGCCTCAGGTCACTGACTGTGTGAAGTTTGCACATTCTCCCCATGTCTGCGTGGATTTCTTTTGGGTGCTCCGGTTTCCTCCCACAATCCAAAGATGTGCCAATTAGGTGGATTGGCCATGGGAAATGTATGGAGTTACAGGGACAGGACAGGGGGTGGGGGTGGGGTTGAAGATAAAGTTAGATAGTGGTTTTTGTAATGTTATTGTCATTTGTCAAAGTTTTGAGTTACTGAGAACCAAAAAAATGGAAATTCAATGTTTAGTCAATGCTGCCACTCAATGGCCATAAGCTGCAATTGCAGGGACCATCTTTTATTCTCCCCCAACATGTTCAGACTGTATTAAATGATCTGTGAAAGTTACAGTCCTTGAACATGGGAAAGTTCTATCATAGCATCTGAAATACTGCCACAACTGCTATTGCAGATAGATATGGATATTTTTATAGTTGGAAAAAATATTACTTGGCCTAAATGTCCTCTTAGTATATTTTTAAAGGCGCATTAATATAAGTTTTATTATACACCCTCAGTCGCGCAGTAAAACCGATTTTATATTTCCCTATTACGATTAAAAATTGCACGTTTTTAGAAGAATGTGAAGGCAGCGCAGCGAGCCGGGAGGTTCAAGCGGAAGCCCTTTCGCAGGTTCCCTGCTGGGTACCACGGCCTCTGCGAGTTTTTGGCTGTCAAATTTCCGATACTGTCAGCTTCTCGCCAGAAATCGATGCTATGCTGCCGAGTGTATTCACATGAGAGTTATCATCTCATTAGTGGGCCTGAGACTGAAGGCTCCAGGCCCACTAGCCTCACCCTGCTTCCCCTCCCACCACCACATCCAGTGTGATTCACTTCAGCAGGGTTTACTGTAGCCCCCCCCCCCCCCAGTGCGGGGAGCTCGGGGCCGACCCCGCTGGAGTGAAGGGGAGCCATGGAGGCCTCCCCAGAGATAAGAGGAGGGTGTCTCCTGGGCAGTGCCCAAGGGGAATGTTGGTAATGCCCATTGGGCAGTCCCAAGGGGGTGGGGTCTTAATGGGGAGGCCTGGGAGGGGAGAAATCAGTGTGGATGGGGAGTACTGCTGTCACTTTGCAACTGGCAATGATGGAGGGAAGGATGCCACTGATTAGGGCTGGACATCAGAGTGGACATGGCTCAAAAGGGGTTGGGACTGGCAGAGGGGGAGATTGGGGTTGCCGGGGTGGGGGGATTGGGGGTTTGCGGAGCGGGCCTGGATGCGTCTTGGGGGGCGCGGTCAGTGATCAAAGTGGGGGGTCTGTATGCAGCAATGCAGGGCCATGAGTCTGGCCAGTGATTGGGAGACCGGCAATGCGGGGCTATTGTCCGTGCACTGACCTTGACTCTGACCGAATGGATGTGCACAGTGAGCTGCCCAGTGCTATGCTGTGTGCCCCTCCAGCGGGAATAGACCCTGCCCACTGATTTTCAATGGGATTCACACTGAGGCAATGCAGAATGTGGGAGATTCATTTTGAAATTCCCGCTCTTTTTACAGCGGGATTTACTCCAGTTTTTATGTGAATTTGACACTTAGGATTTGTTTGGGGAATCCTACCCAGCGTTTTTAATTTTGATACGATGATATTTTGGATTTCACTCCAATGAAATTGTTTTATTTTCTGAAATTTGAAATTAAAATTGAAGGATGCAGTGCTTCCCACTTCCTGATTTGTTGTGAGAATGCTCCAGTCTGATTGGCTGCTTACCAGCTGGCTGCCATTATCCGGCGATCCCCTTGAATCTGTGTCAGATTTAAATTACTGGCAGCAAAGGCAATGGAGAGGAAAGGGTTGAGAGCTTCAAGTTTCTCGTTGTCCAGGTCACCGACAATGTGTCCTGGTACCCCCCATATCGACACTATAGTTAAGAAAGCCCACCAATGACTCTACTTTCTCAGGAGACTAAGGTAATTTGGCATGTCAGCTACAACTCTCACCAATTTTTATAGATGCCTCATAGAAAGTATCTTTTTGGTTGTATCACAACTTGATATTGCTCTGTCCAAGACTGCAAGAAGCTGCAAAAGGTCATGAACAAAGCCCAATCCATCACACAAACCAGCCTCCCATCCACTGACTCTGTCTACACTTCCCATTGCCTCAGGGAAAAGCAGCCAGTATAATCAAGGACCCCACGCACCCCGGATGTTCTCTCTTCCATTACCTTCCATCAGGAGAAAGATAGAAAAGTCTGAGGTCACGCACAAGTTACTCAAGAACAGCTTCTCCTCTGCTGCCATCAGACTTTTGAATGGTCCTATCACACCTTAAGCTGATCTTTCTCTTTATTAGTAATTGCAACACTTAGTTCTCCAAGTTCCTCTCTCCTTTCCTTCTCTCATATCTGCTCTGTGAATGGTATGTTTTGTCTGTTTGGTGTGCAATGGTGTCCAATTCCAGCAACAACTTGCATTTATATACCAACCTAATGTCTTACAGTGCTTTACAGGAGTATGCACAAACAGAATTTGACACAGGGCTGTATTTGGTGATATCAGGGTGGATGGTAAGATTCTGAGCTAAGAGGCTGATTGAATAATCGTGCAATTTGGAATGGAATCTGGGAGTGACCCATTTACTAATTTTGATCAACATGTTCTATAAATGGAATGATGTTTCATTATTCGACTGGAGTGGATTAAATTGAAACACAGCAAATGTAAATTATACAAGCTTAATTGTAATAAACTGCAACTTTTTAGTTTCGATAAAGCTGTAAGTTTGTGGGATACTGAGGTCTGACTGCAATTTGATATGTAAATGCATAGCACCACGCAATACCAGCATGAGAGCTCAAATCCCTACCCAACTCCTGTTGAGCTGGTGCGGTCAATTGCTTCAGGAATGTGTGGTGATGACAGCTGGGATTCTCCAGCTCCGTAGCTGGGATTCTCCAGTCCTGCTGTTGCCAATGACGTTTTGGCTGAGTGCCAAATTCTCTGTTCTCATGGGCAGCATCGCAGGGCAAACATGACCAGAGAATTACAGCCTAGATCTAGTCACTCTTAGTTAAAAGGTGGATGTGCAGGGAAGGTTTCAGGAGTAAGGAAGAGAATATTAGTAGTGGAATTTATATATAACACGGTGTTAGCCGATACACCAGATATAATTCACCTGATTAAAACCACTGAACGGGTTATGAATTGATGAGTCAAAATAAATGGATTACTACAATTGTGTAATTTCCAAACTGATAATTTATTTCTGGAATAAATAAAAGATCTGAGGCTGCTAACTTCTATTTTGTTTATTTTGTTGTTACCATCGCTATCTTTCTAGATGAAGGATCCAGTGAATGTAAAAATCGTCCACCGTGTACAGAGAGAGACTATTTTCAGATACACACACGATGTGACAAAGAAAGAAAGGTAATTATATTTTTAAAAAATGATAACATTGGAAATATAAACTCAATATTTTGCCAATTTAACATTTGTCCCCCAAGCTTACTTCGCTGCAAATAAATAGCACAAGCTTCATTAAAAGTTTAAAATTGATATTTAAATGTAGCTCTTGAACTTCACTTGCCTGGTTCTGTACAATATTTTGATTGATTAATTGCAGCTACAAACAAGCCATTTGTGATGTTTGGGATGTGAATTCAGTTTTGAGAGGATGTCACTTCTGTTCTTGAGCAGTGGTGATTATTTTTCTTTTGTTTTTGTTGTGTCTTTGGGCTAATTGGGTGACTGAAGTACATTTAGTGCAAAAATAAATAAAATGTTTTGGTAAAATAATTTTTTGAGTAGAAAATTAATATTAAATGTTAAGCAGAAAATCACCTGATCAACCTGCTTTGGATGAAACAGGTGGAGACTATAAGGAAAAGACTAATTTCATAGTGATTGTGGCAATCTGTTGACTTCACAGAATCCCTACTGTGCAGAAGGAGGCCATTCAGCCCATTGATCTGCACAGACTCTCTTACTTGGGCCCTTACCTGATGTATTTGTCCTGCTAATTCCGCTCATCTATACAGTTTGGAACACTAGGGGACAATTTAGCATTGGCCAATCCACCTAACCTGCACATCTTTGAACTGTGGGAGGAAACCAGAGCACCCAGAGGAAACCCACATAGACACAGGGAGAACGTGCATTTCCATACAGGCAGTGACCCAAGCCAGGAATCGAATGGGGTTTTAACCACTGTGCCAATCGGTCATGGCTCAATATCGAGTGACTGTCTTGATTTCATTGTAAAATTAGTCACTTGCCCCTGCAGTGAACCATTCCAGGGAAGATTGCCAGAATTCCAGGGAATATTCCCCTCCTAGCCTCATTGAGAAATCACTCGTACCAACATAATGTATCATTCCCTTTAAATACTACGCTAATAGTGTTTTTTCAGGAAACTATACTCGAATTGTTTTTGATCATCTTGTGATTTTGTGTTTTCTCGGAGAGAGTTAACATTTGTTACGAGGTAGGTATTAACGATGATATTCCTCTTATTTGGCAATTCCATTGTATGTGAAAAATGTCCCTAGTTTTGAAGTGACCCATTGTGTTTGATAAGATTTCATGGCCAAATTCACCCAATAAATAGGTTTGAAACACACCTATTTTCAGACTTTTTTAAATGTAGAATTATTTTTGGTAAGATTGTACCAGGTTTTAAATATTATTAAGGTTGAATCCAAAATAAAGAAGCATAAATTGGGTGTTTGAAAATCTGACAATAAGAAGTTTGGTGATAAGGCTGTTTCATCACTTTTTCAGTTAAATTACTTAGAAATTCCAAATTTAACATATTCCTGAAATGAACCTTTTACAAAATTAGGAGGGATGAAGAAATATATAAATGTGCTTTTTTGAAATTGTCGATCCAGTAATACTTTACTCGGCCACAAAGTTAATGTGCTTTAGAATCCACTTCAGGAATGTATTAAATGATTTGAACCTTGGAAAACAGAATGGTTCATAAATTTGTTTTTCAGACGCAAGTCATGTACAAATGGATATCACCAAAACTCTGCAAGGAGGATATAAAAAACGCAATCAAACTTCCTCCATCAGGGGCGAAGAAACCCTGTCCACCCTGTAACCCTGGTTTCTATAACAACGATACTTCAAACTGTGCCCCCTGCCCCTCTGGCACCTATTCAGATGGAATGACTTGTAAGCATCTCGCATTTTATTAATCTACTTTTAAAACAGTTTTTGAATTGCTATGGTTATTGCATACGGATATATTAGATCAAAGCTTGATCTAGTCCTAACCGGTCAGACGGAAGGATCCAATAGGTCATTCTGCTGATTGGTTGATCACTATTGGGTGATGGTAGAGGGAAAAATTCCACATTCCTAGTGCCTGCTGTCTAGTTAATTTTCTGAAAAGTTGTGAGAGAACAGAATTGGTCAAAGTTGTGATGTCTCCTGTGATTCAATGGCTTGTAAACTCTGAATTACGTATGTGGGAAACAGTTATTTGGGAGAGGGGTTGGGGATTGCTGGCGGTCAACCGATTAATCCCCAAGAAGAGCCAGTAAAGGAGTGAAGGAAAGTTTGAAATTAAGGAAGTACCCTGCCCATGTTTCAGTAATTAGAAAATTCTCCAAAATCTCAACAATTCTGGCAGTCTCTCTGAAAAGAGAAACACGGTTAACTTTGAGAATTTGAGATGTTTTGCTAATTCTTTTTGTGTGAACTATGAGAATTGTAGAAACCCTACAGTACAGAAAGAGGCCGTTCGGCCCATTGAATCTACACCAACCACAATTCCACCCAGGCCTTTTCTCTGTATCCCTACACATTTACCCACTAATGCCTCTAACCTACACATCTCAGGACACCAAGGGGCAACTTTTGCATGGCCAATCAACCCAACCTGCACATCTTTGGATCATGGGAGGTAATTGGAGCACCTGGAGAAAACCCATGCAAACACGAGGAGAATGTGCAAACTCCACACAGACAGTGACCCAAGCTGGGAATCGAACCCAGATCCCTGGAGCTGTGAAGCAGCAGTGCTAACCACTGTGCTACCCAGCTAAGACTCTAAATTGTGATGTGGATGCATTTAGTATTGAAACTCTCAGAATCTGCATCTTCTTTCATACAATCTCAGTGCAGAAGAGGCCATTTGATCAATTGAATCTGCATTGATTCTCCAACCCAGCACCTCACCCAGACCCATCCCCCGCCTCATTCCCTTAACTCCACATCTTGGGACACTGAGGGATAATTTAGCACGGCCAATCCACTTAACCTACACAACTTTGGACTGTGGGAGGAAACCGGAGCACCCGGAGGAAACCCACTGACGTGGGGAGAACGTGCAAACTCCCCACAGACAGTGACCCCAGCTGGCAACTGAACTTGGATCTCTAGCGCTGTGAGGCAGCAATACTAACCACTGTGTCACTGTATAATGTTTTGTTGATCAAAGAGAATGTAACCTGGATGAGAGTGAAGCAATGTATCTGGGTACAGTGGTAAGTACAGTACTGATAACAAAGTGCAGAAGAGCATAATGATATGTGTACGAATGAGAAACTGAATTACTTTGTGTGTCACATTACTTCTCTCGTTTAATTTCCACATAGCGTGTAAACAGTGCCCAGCAGGAACTGAACCCGTGTTGGGTTTTGAATATAAATGGTGGAACACTTTACCTGCTAACATGAAGACTTCATGTTTCAATGTTGGAAATTCAAAGTGTGATGGAATGAATGGTAAGCTTTATCAAGGATGCATTTTCCTTGTTTATGTTTTTCGAGGTTCTGGTTGTAAATCCATCCTGAAATAAAAGGATAAGAGTGGACATTTGACTGCTGTGAATACCAGTTTTTATAAATGCTACACACAAAAAACATTTGAAAACTGCAAAGACAAATACTTGAATGATTGCCAGAATCCTAAATAGGCATTGTTTGTTTTAGTGTTAACTAGTCCTGTTTGCAATATGTCTGTAAATTGTCTGACTGTGTCAAGTGAAATACTCACTGTGCATTGAAAGAACCACATTAAAATGGAATTAATGCTATGATGGTATGAATCCGAATCCATTTATAAAGCTGATGTAGTAATATTTAGTTCACATTTAATATGGAGTATATTGGCTGCTGTCTCTGGATGCTGCTGTGATTAAAGTTATCAGGTTTTTGAAATGATGTTTTTGCGCATCGATTTATGCTGGTGCTTGAGAATTAGATATAATGTTTCCTTTTATTATCAAAAATCAACATTAATCTCTTCCAAATCTGCTATCTCATGGTTACATGCAGAGTGGAACTTCAGTCATTCTGCCAGAACAATGTATTGTGATTCTAAAAGGAGTGAGTGTACTATACGAATTTTTCCACTTTCTTCATCAGTTAACATCCTAGAATGAGATTGTCCAATCTTGCTCGATTATAGCTAGTTTTGTTTTGGGCTGAGAATTCCCGACATATTGTAATATTTTAGGATGCTTAAATAGATTGAGGAAGGAGACGTTTTAAATGAATTTTCGGAATATTTGACCAAACTACAAGAAGGTATTAATCGACTCACTATCAGCCTGCCAAAGCGATCTGAAATCAAGTGAACATCAAGTATTTGGACACGTAGGGAGATGTAAATGTAGTTGTGGAGAACACTAGGATACAGGGTTGCAAACTGGAAAGTATTGAAATAGATAAGGAGGATGTGCTAGATATTCTTGAGGATTTGAAGTTAGATAAGTCCCCTGGGCTGGATGGGATTTACCCTAGGATTCTCTGGGAGGCAAGAGAGGAGATTGCAGAGCCTCTGGCTCTGATCTTCAGGTCGTCGTTGGTTACGGGTATAGTGCTGGAAGACTGGAGGATAGCGAATGTGGTCCCATTGTTCAAGGAGGGGAATAGAGACTTTCCTGGGAATTATAGACCGGTGAGTCTTACTTCTGTTGTGGGCAAAGTATTGGAGAAAATTATTAGGGATAGGATTTATAGTTATTTAGAGAGAAATGAATTAGTTGGGGATAGTCAGCATGGTTTTGTGAAGGGTCGGTCGTGCCTTACTAACCTTATTGAGTTTTTTGATAAAGTGACCAAAGAGGTGGATGGGGGTAAGGCAGTTGATGTGGTATATATGGACTTTAGTAAGGCGTTCGATAAGGTGGCCCATGGAAGGCTTCTGCAGAAAATGCAGATGTATGGGATTGAGGGTGATTTAGCTAATTGGATTAGGAATTGGCTAGCAGATAGAAGACAGAGGGTGGTGGTTGATGGGAGATATTCATCGTGGATTTCGGTTACTAGTGGTGTACCTCAGGGATCTGTTTTGGGGCCCCTGCTGTTTGTAATTTTTATAAATGATCTGGATGAGGGTATTGAAGGTTGGATTAGTAAATTTGCAGATGACACTAAAGTCGGTGGAGTGGTAGATAGTGAAGAGGGGTGTTATAGTTTGCAGAGAGACTTTGACAAGTTGCAGAGCTGGGCCGAGAGGTGGCAAATGGAGTTTAATGTGGAAAAGTGTGAGGTAATGCACTTTGGCAGGAATAATAAATGTGTAGAGTATATGGCTAATGGTAGGATTCTTAATAGTGTTGATGAACAGAGGGATCTTGGTGTGTATGTGCATAGATCCCTGAAAGTAGGCAGTCAAGTCGAGAAGGTTGTTAAGAAGGCATATGGAGTCTTAGCTTTTATTGGTAGCGGGATTGAATTTCGGAGCCGCAACGTCATGTTGCAACTGTACAAAACTCTAGTGCGGCCGCACTTGGGAGTATTGTGTACAGTTCTGGTCCCCGCATTATAAGAAAGATGTGGAGGCATTGGAGAGGGTACAGAGGATGTTTACCAGGATGTTGCCTGGTATGGAGGGCAGGTCTTATGAAGACAGGCTGAGGAATTTGAGGTTGTTTTCGTTAGAAAGAAGGCGGCTAAAAGGAGACTTTATTGAAACATATAAGATGATTAGAGGTTTAGATAGGGTGGACAGTGATAGCCTTTTTCCTAGGATGGAGAAAGCTGGCACGAGGGGACATAGCTTTAAATTAAGGGGTGGTGGTTTTCGGACAGATGTCAGAGGTAGGTTCTTTACCCAGAGGGTGGTAAGGGTATGGAATGCCTTGCCTGTGTCAGTTGTAGATGCGCCACGTTTGGTGGCGTTTAAGAGGTTAGTAGATAAGTTTATGGATGAAAAGGGAATGGTTTAGGTTAGAAGGTCACTGCTTGTTCCTAATTGGTCGGCGCAACATCGAAGGCCGAAGGGCCTGTTCTGCGCTGTAATGTTCTATGTTCTATTTTGTGAAGAACTAGAATTAGGCTGCTAAGAAATAATTTTTTCTGGTTTTTGTTTGCAGGGTGGGAAGTAGCAGGTGACCACGTCCACAGCGCAGTTGGAGGTTCTGACAATGACTATCTCATATTAAATCTGCACATTCCTAGTTTCAGGTTTGGCACACACTGTTTTTACTGAAAATTCAAAAATGGTTTGGAAATCTTGCTTTAAATGAGATGGAAATTTTTAACACAATCTCTGCTCTTGTGTTTAGCCCACCAGTTTCATCGTCACGATCTATGGGTATGGAAGTAGGGAGGGTCAGCTTTGTCTTTGAGACTCAGTGCAGTGGAAGCTGTGAGTTGTACTTCATGGTGGTAAGTGCATTGAATCATAAAATCCCACTGGCCCTTTGTTCGATCACACCAAGACTGGCTCACTGCTTGAGTTATCCACTTTCCTTTGATCTCTTTTTTTACAAAAAATTATCAATTCTTTTTTCTGTTGTCCCAAGTCCTGCTTCCACCTACTGTTTCTTGTAGCTTATTCAATATCCTAATGACCATCTTCACAAAGAAATATTTCTCCTACCATCATTCCTTGTTTACGTCCAACCCATATCTGTTGGATTACAGGATCAATTTAGACTGAGCAAGTGGTCTTTTGGTGCTGGGAAATTCACTTCCCAATGATCGGGAGTTCACTGATGTTGTGCTGAGTTCCAGGGACTGTGTCGTGAACTCACCTTGAATGACTATTTGAGTTAAACACCAGGCACTGCAAGTCCAAGCAAACTCTCAGGAGCATCAATTTTGGTATCCCTCCATCCAACAGAAGAAATTCACATGGATTTTTGTTTTTTTGCTCCATATGGATTTATATGGTGTCCACATGACAAACTGCCCAACTGTGAGATCATGGCCACTAGTTTAAAAATCTAACCTAAAATCTCATTTTAGTTAGCATTCATGAATTTGGCTGTGCCAATCACTCTTACTGGTACTGTCTAGGGTGACATGTCATCTTAGTGGGGTGGCATGGCAGTAGTTAGCACTGTGGCTTTACACTGCCAAGGACCCGGGTTCGATTCTTGTGGAGCCACAAGAATCTGTGTCTGTGTGGAGTCTGCATGTTCTCCACGTGTCTGCATGGGTTACCTCCGAGTGCTCCGGTTTCCCCCCACAGTCTGAAAGATGTGATAGTTAGGGTGCATTGGCCTTGTAAAATTTTTCTTCAGTGTGCCTGAACAGATGCCGGAGTGTGGCGATTAGGGGATTTTCACAGTAACTTCATTGCAGGGTTAATATAAGCCTACTTGTGACGTTAAAAAATAAACTTAAACTGAAATTCCTGGATGTTCACTGCACTTTTGTTTAATTATTTTGTCTCTTAGTGTTGTAATTAAAGAGTTGAGCAAGTCAAGAGATATCGCAAATAAGTATGAAATATGGGGAACTTATATTTTACAGGAGTATATCTAAACCAGTCATTGCTTTCTGAGACTGCAAGGTTATAAAATGGCATTTAGATACAAAACCTCAGCTTCCACGAAACCTTGCTGTTTTTTGCTTTCGTTGAAGCAGTGGATAATGAAAGTGGAATGGATAGATTTCCTGCTTCAATATCTGCTGATAGAGATAGCAGAGCCATCTGGGGAATCGACCACAACTGTGTGCTGAGAGTTATCTCAAAAGCTGTAAACTTCCTCCCCAATGAGGGTGGGTTTGCACAGGACATCTGGATCCCATGCTGATATTGTTTCTTGGGGTGGGGGCATGTCATTTGTTCCCCAGCCCACATTATTCAGCTCTATGTTTGGGGGGGTGGGGGGGGGAAGAAAGAACAAACTTGTATATAATGAATTAATTAATTGGAGTGGTCTTCCCAATTGCTTAGAGAAAAGTCTATTCTACAAAGTGTTAGTCATCTTGGCAAATTTATTACAGCAATGACAAGTGGGTTTCCTCCGGGTCCCATGGTCCCAAGATGTGCAGATTAAGTGAATTGGCCGTACTAAATTGTTCCTTAGTGTCAGGGGGACTAGCTAGGATAAATGCATGGAGTAATGGAGAGAGGGCCTGGGTGGGATTGTGATTGGTACAGACTTGATGGGCCAAATGACCTCTTCTTATACTGTGGGATTCAATGATTCTAAGTCACGTTATTAACGTGGAGATGTGGGATACCAATCAATCAAATGGCACTTTGAATTTTCAGGATATCAATAGGAAGTCCACTAGTGTGGTGGAATCCTGGGAAGGTACTAAGGAGCGACAGTCTTATACTCACATCATAACAAAGAATGCAGCTGTAACCTACACCTGGGCTTTCCAACGATCCAGTTCTCCCCAAGAGGTGAGTGAATATTGTCGTCTTCGATGCTTTTCCTCAAATCAAAGAGATTTTAAGTTGAGCTCTGAAGAAATGAATGTGCATTTTAATTTGTCAAATTAACGTTCCAGGTCCGAAAGTATATGAATGATAACGTAAAGATCTATTCCATCACTGTAAGCAATGCGGCGAATGGCGTGGCCTCACAGTGCCGTCCTTGTGCGCTGGGCACTGATCAGAGAAGTTCATCTTGTGTGCCTTGTCCGCCTGGACACTACATCGATAAAACCACAAATAAGTGCAAGGACTGTCCCCCTAACACCTTCCTCTCTGCTCACCATGCTTATGGTGTCGAGGCTTGTGTTCCCTGTGGACCTGCCAGCAAAAGTAATAAGGTCTGTATGTGTTTAATTGAAACATTGTCTTGGAGAGTGAACAATCAATGTTGATGGTGTTAGAATGTTTAGATTACTGCCTTGTGATCCTGCTGCTGTATTGGATAGAGGTAATCACTCCATCGGCTATCTCAGCTACACATTACCTGCACTGACTCTTCCTTCTGCTGCTGTAAGTCATCTCAGATGAAACAAGACTCCATCTCTGCTCCATTTTAATGTGAACCCTTTACCAGACATTGTTGGTTATTACCTTGTATCAGTCCACTGCCGTTGGAAGTAGAATTCCTACAAGCTGCAGGGATGTTAGAATTATTCTGAAATAATAGACGTGTCACCTCACTAGGGTGGCATGGTGGCACTGCTACCTCACAGCGCCAGGGATGGGCTTCTGTTCTGGCCTGGGGTGACTGTGTGTGGAGTTTGCGTGTTCTCCCCATAGCTGCATGGGTTTCCTCTGGATGCTCTGGTTTCCTTTCCCTCCCGCAAGGTGTGCATGTTGGGAGAATTAGCCATGCTAAATGCATGGAGATACAGGCTTGGGGTCTGGTTGGTTTATCCTAATGGGATGAGTCAGAAGATTGTGGGTTCAAGACCCACTCTGGGGATCAGTCAGTACTGAGGGAGTGCCATCTTTCAGACCAGAGCTTAATCAGAGGCCCCATTCACCCTCTCACCTGGACCTTTTCAGATCTCATGGTATTATTTGGAAGAAGTTTAGAGGAATTCTGCCGTGTGGTGTACTGACCAATATTCATCTCTCAATTAACATCACCGTAACATCATTCAGGTACAGAGGAGATGTCAGGGGTAAGTTTTTCACTCAGAGGGTAGTGAGTGAGTGGAATTGGCTGCCGTTGGTGGTGGTAGAGGCGAACTCGCTGGGGTCTTTTAAAAGACTTCTGGATGAGTACATGGGATTTAATGGAATTGGGAATTAAAAATAGGCCTGGTAGGTATGGATATGATGTTGCAGCTTGGGGGCTGAAGGGCCTGTTTGTGCTGTAGTGTTCTATGTTCTGTGTTCTAAATGGATAATCTTGTCATTGCCACACTGTTTGTGGGAGCTTGCTGTGTACATGTTGGCTTTGCCTACTTTACAGCGGTCCCACACACATGCTGAAAATCTATTTAATTGGTTGGGAAGTGTTTTGGGATATCACAAGAACAAATCAGAGCAGGAGTTGAGCACATGGCCTATCGAGCTAACTCCTCTTTTCAGTATGATCACGGCTGAGCTTGGATTTCAACTCCGTGTCCACCCCCAGATCCCTCGATTTCTGAGGGATCAAAAGTCTTTATCTGTTCTAGTCTTTATTCAATGATGGAACTTCCCTTTACAACCCTTTTTGAGTGAAGTAATCTCCAGTAAGGTGGGGTAGAAATGTCAGTCTTCCATTTACAGTGTCACTGACAGTATTAGTGTGATGGTTTGTTAGGCTGTGTTGTAATTTAATTGTTTGCACCCTCTTTTTAAACAGGATCACTCGATCTGTTTTAGTGATTGTTCTTTCACACATACCATGGAGAATCGGACATTAGCTTTCGAATTCAGCAGTCTTGGTGCTGTCACACCCTTAATGAATGGACCAAGCTTCACTTCCAGAGGGACAAAGTATTTTCACTTCTTTAATATTAGCTTATGTGGGAATGAGGTAAGTTTTTTTTCTCTCTGTGAAAGCTTCAATTAATTCGAATCTGTAACGATGCAAATTTGTTGAAATACATAGTCAGATTTAAAGAACAAAATGCGTAAAATTAATAGAGGCGATTCTCCCATCTCACTGTGCTGCTTTTGCAGTGCAGTGGGTTAGGAGACTTTAGTGGAGGCTGTTTTGTAGGGTCTGCACTAGGCAACACAACCTTTGCACATCTCTGGCTGAGCAACAGAGGGAGGAAGACCAGCAATCGGAACTGCAGGGGGAGGATTGGGGCTGTCAGTGGAGGAGGAATCACAGGGTGGATGGGGATCAGGAGATCGAGGCTGGCTGGCAGAGGGGGTAGTGACCAGGAGGCCAGCAGTGAGTGTTACTGCGCAGGCACTGATCTCAGCACTGATGGACACGTGCGCAGTGGCTCCCTCAACACTATGCTGCTGGCCTCTCCACCTGGAATAGGGCCCATCCGTTGAATTTTTAACACAAATCACACTAGGACACTCTGCAGTATACAGAATTTGGGAGATTCATTTTGAAACTCCAGCTGAAAAAAAAACAGCATGTGCACAAATTTGACGTTGATTTAGAAGAATCGCCCCCAGTATCTTGTTTTCAAATGTGAATGAGTCGTTAATAACTTGGACTCTATCTTTAGCATCCAAGGTGAATGCTTATTAAGTAACAGAGTGAGTGTATCTGCTTCTCTATTCCGTATTATAATCAGTTTCACACTGAACTGTTCAAAGGAATTGGAATTGGCCACTGATGAAATTAAAATTTCATTATCTACAAAGTGATACTTCTTTGTTATTGAAGTACTAAAATGCAAATATATATGTCAATGAAAAATGTAATGATGTGGAGATGCCGGCGTTGGACTGGGGTAAACACAGTGAGAAGTCTGACGACATCAGGTTTAAATCCAACCGATTTATTTGAACAAAGGTTCACCTGACGAAGACCAGAGGGTGAGTTTACTATCAAATAAATCGGTTGGGTTTAAACCTGGTGTTGTCAGACTTCTTACAATGAAAAATGTGACAAATTGCTTGTTCCTGATGTGTTATAATTGACTATAACTGTTAAGTTTTTCTGTAATGTCAGAACTACTCCAGTCATTTTGATGTGAGGAGGGTGTGGTTTTGTGCACAAGTCATTAAAGGTCTCGCATTGGATACTTGTGTCCACCGCTGTTTGTACAAAAGTTGACAGAGTGCTTAAGGTTGCTGGTGTGCCCAGCATCTCTGACAAATAAATGAGGAAATCCCTGAATTTTTGAATGTTGTTTAAAGTGATCAGTTTTAAACTAAAATCCCTGAACTTCTTGAATTCTTTTGTCTTCTTTTAGGGAAAGAAAATGGCTATTTGCTCAGACAATGTGAGTGATGTAACTGTGCAAGACATGCAACACGGGTCAAGTGATTTCAGCAATTCTGTTGCTTCATTTCTCTGTCAGTCAACTATCATCCCTTCAGATGGGAGGAGTTTTCGGACTGCACTGTCATCTCAGTCCATTAGCCTGGCTGATACCTTTCTAGGTTGGTATAGTTGAGTTATTTTGGGGTGGGTTTTGGGAAGCTGCTTCAATTGAATTTTAGAAAGTGCTGCATTTTAATTGAATATAGCAAGTAATCGGTATGAGATAGAAGGAATACTAACGCCTGGTGCATAATTCTCTCACCCAGAGCTATGTTCTGTTGTGGGGACAGAGTGGTGGGGGTGCAGACAGATTATTTCTCGCAGCAAAGGTTGAAATGAAATCATACCATCCTTGATGAAATTAATGATGTATCTGGGGGTTTTGTGGCATCTTCGTGGTAATTGGACTTGATGGTGTGTGGCCTGCTGTCCTATCTGGGTGTCATGTTGAAAGGCACCCAACATCACAGGTCCACTCCAAAAGAAAGGAAATGGATCTCCAAGAACACACTGGGACCGATTTTACCAATGGGTTGCACCTTTTCCGGGCGCTGAAACTTGGTAAAGTCGGGGGCGAGGCGAGTAGTGTGATCCACGCCTGCTTCTGTGCCAATTCCCCCTTTACCAAGGCCTGAAAATGGCCGCTATTGGGACTGTGCCTGAAATAGACTTAATGGGCTGTACACTCAATTTTACTGGCTCTTCCCCCTTTACCACTGGGTTCGCCCATCCCCAGAATCGGCGTGAAATGGACAATCTCCACAAATGTCTGATTTGGGCGCTCCGTCAGTGACGGTTAGTGAGGAGGTAAGTGCCAAACTTCTGATGGCTCTCTGCTTGAGACTGGTGGTGGGAGTGTGCTGACACTCTGCTTGTGATCAGTGGGGGGAAGGGAAAGAGAAGGAATTGATCTGGGAGGTGAGGGGATAAGGGGGTCAATAATGTTGTGGGGGTGGGGCAATCTCTGTGAGGGCCAAGAGGAAGCATTATCTAGCTTGGGAGCAATGTGGCAGGGGAGCCACATTCTACTATCTTTTTCTGCACATGCGCAGTTGGAAACCTCAATCGAAACTGCAGGGTTTCGGTGTGTTAAGCCCCGCCCATAGGCTTAAGAATATAAGAAATAGGAGCAGGAGTAGGCCATACATCCCCTCGAGCCTGCTCTGCCATTCAATAAGATCATGACTGATCTGTAGTGGTTCAGTACCACTTTCCCACTTTCTCCCCGTAACCCTTAATTCCCCTGTCAATCAAAAACCTATCCACTCTTGACTTAAATATATTCAGTGAGGAAGCCTCCACCACTTCAACAGGTGGAGAATTCCAAAGATTCACCACCCTTTGAGTGAAGAAATTCGTCCTCAACTCTGATCTGAACCACCCCCTCCCCCTTATTTTGAGGCTGTGCCCTCTAGTCCCGCTATCTCTGCTAAGCGGGTAGAGTCTCTTCCGCAGTGACATTCGAACTCACTGATATTTTTGCAGGCAGGGTGCATATGGGGGTACCTCACAACGGATCTAAAAGTCGGATCTAAAATACTTCCGGTTTCAAATCCACCCAGCACTTAGAATCAAAATAGTAAAATAGGGTTCATTCAGTCTGGAATATGGAGTTTCTTACTGACACTGAATCAGGGAGTTCCACTTGTAGGTGCTTCCCCCACCCATAGCTCTGATGTTTCAGGTTCACCTTATGCATGTCAGCATTGGTACAGCAATCCCATCCCACTTCCTCCTGAATGTCAGATCCCTTTCCACCCCACCCCCCTCAACCCACATAGCCTTTACCGGCACACCCCGAAATGGCTATCATCAGCATCACCATCAGCCATGTCTGCTCCCGCCCACCACCACAGATAAATGAATCTCTCCTCCCACATGAGGCTCCCAAGGGGTCTGCCCCCGGCAGTTCCAACCTGTTCTCTTCCTGTTGGGGAACACTTCAGCGGTCATGGGCATTCGCCCTCTGATGTTTGGGCAAACATTCTCTTCTGCGTTGTGAAGGCTGCCTCATCGCTGAGCAGAGACTGGTAGCCAAGTTCCGCACACATGAGGACAGCATCAGCTAGGATCTTGGGTTCATATCACACTATCTGTAACCCCCATGACTTGCCCAGGCTTGCAACATCTCACTTACTGTCCTATCTGGAGACAATACACATCTCTTTAACCTGTGCTTAACCCTCTCTCCAGTCATTGTCTGTACGTTTAAGACTTGATTATCTGTAAAGACTCTCATTCCAACCATTATTCATGTAAATTGAGATTGTGTCTTTGTGCCCTGTTTGTGATCAGAACTCCCGCTCACCTGATGAATGAACAGCCTGTCCCAAAAGCTTGTGGTGTTTGCTACAAATAAACCTGTTGAACTTTAATCTCATGTTGTGAGACTTCTTTCTGTTTTTACCCCAGTCCAGCGCCAGCATCTCCACGTCAGTTCCAACCTGTCGTGATGTGGAGCCAGGAGGCATTGCCTCCATATCGTGTCCCTCTCCCCCAGGGGCTGTACCCACTCTTTCGGATATAATGAAACTTCTGCAGGAAATGGTTAAGCTGTGACAGCCATTTCCTAATCCCATGTTTAACTGTGAGTTTGCAGTTGCTGAAAGTTGCAGTCTGATTTATTTTTTAGTATTTTGAGTGCTTGCCATTGGTTTGACTGTGGGTCAATCTTGTGGAACAGGTGGGTGGTATCCTACCTCTGAGCTAGCAGCCCAGGTTTGAGTCCTCTTCCCTAGGAATCGACAGCCATGGAAGCTGCGTTTACAATGTGGCCAAGTTGGCTTGTAAATCTTTCCGACATAGGAAGCGTTTTCTACTCAGATACGGCACAACAGCCTCCCCACAGTGAAAAACTCCACGTGCAAGTTCTTGCCATGGATTGTAATGTGTGACAAGTATCCTGTTTTGTGTGAGACAAGACAGTTTTACATGATGTTTCTACATGCTTAATTATTTTATTCTGAAATGTATTTTGTTTTGTCAGGAGCAACAGTTGACACATCTGTACAGAATATCACTGCAAGACCAGAAAAATTCCCTCCTCCTACAAACCACATTCCTGACATACATTTCTTCTACATGTAAGTGGAGTGTGTGAGGTTGAAACTATTTATTCCATGTGGTTTGATAGTGTTTGGGTTAGAATTCTGGAAAGCAATCAGTGTCTGATTTTCCATATGGTCCCCTCCAGTTTGCCAGTAACAACACAATGTGGAGAGAAAGAATAATAAGATTGCTCATTCCTTGTATTGTTTCATTGCTGCTTTTGGATGTTGATTGTAATGGCCTTGGGAGGAGTTCGTCAGTTCAAGTTCATTGCAAGGAACATAAACGGGTGGTTAGCACAGTGCCAGGGACCTGGATTCAATTCTTGGTTTGGGTCACTGTCTGTGTGGGGTTTACATGTTCTCCCCATGTCTGCATGAGTTTCCTCCCACAGTCCAAAGATGTGTGGGTTAGGTGGAGTGGCCACGCTAAATTGCCCTTTAGTATCACGGGGACTAGATAGGGTAAATGCATGAGGTTATGGGGATAGGGCTTGAATGAAATTGTGGTCAGTGTAGACTTGATGGGCAGAATGGTCTCCTTCTGCAATGTAGGATTCTTTGATAAAGAAGAGCAGTTATGTTAAACATAATGCAATGAGGGTTATCTCAGTGATTATATTTTGGTGTGTGTTGGTAAAATTTGCTATGTAACTAAGTGAAGCAGTGAGATTACAGTCAAACTGAGAATTTTTCATCTGCCATTGATCAAAAACTCCAAAGTCAACCCATCCACTTGACAACAATTCATGTGATTTTCTGACTGAAATATGAGCCTTTGTCCCAGTCTCTGACAGTTCTGTTCACTGCAGAGTGAGAAACCTTTTTAGTGTGAAGTTTCCAATCAGTATGAAGCTGGTGAATTGTTTTGTGCGATGCTTTTTGTGCCAATTCTGAACCCAGTTAAGACTGGGGTTCAATCATTTTGCATAAGATTTTGAATTGACTTTTGAAAGCCTTTGTTAACCCATTTATTATTACAGGTCAACATTGTCAACAGCATCATGTGAAAATGGACGTGGGACAGTTATAACACTGAGATGTAATCCAGGAAAGACTGGCCAGGGAGAAATTTTTGTGCCAAGGTATTCATTGTAGCTGCTGATTGCTGCATGTATTTAATGATACGGTGTGTAATAATACTACAAAACACTTAATAACGAGAACATTTCTAAGCATCAGCTTTTTTTCCAAAGATATACTTTATTCATAAAAATCTCAATTAAACCATTGCAAACCTACATGTCTATGAATTGTAAACAATGCAGAATGAAAACATTTTTACAGTTATATATAAATTACAGTCATTACATTTCAAAACTTAAACTATATACATGCCTTAAAATGTACTGTGTGCCATTATTTCTCAGATTGCCACACAGTTACGCAGCCGAGGGTGTTCTACAGTTCCCAGGCCCTCGGTCTGCCTCCGTTAAAAGGCCTCACAGTGTGGCCTTTCCCATTGTGCCTTTGCAGCAGCTGCCCCAAGCTTCAGCACATCCCTCAGCACGTAGTTCTGGATCTTGGAATGTGCCTGTCTGCAACACTCGGTTGAGGACAGCATCAGTTTACTTACCTGCAACTATTGCTATATAATAATGAAAATCCCAAGCACTAACTCTCTTGCGCTGCTTGTGTCTCTGCATGTCCTTCTCACTGTCACACTCAACTCCCTCTTGCCATCTTCCTATGTGTCCCTTCCCATTCCCTCCCCCTGTATCGCTTCTTCCCCTGTGTGTGTTTCTCACTTAATCCCTGTTGGTTTTATAACTGGACAAGAAGATCCCAGAATAGAACCCTGAGACCCTGAGTCAAACAACCTGAATGTTTTATTTTTTAAAAATGAAAACATGAAGGAATAGAGTCATGGGATCACAAATTAATTTTAATGAAATAATATTAAACATGAAAAGTTTAATTATGATACAACATCCCTTTACTCCACCATTAGCATTACAAATATACACAGATTTTAAGGTTAACATGGTTTACAGTGTATACCTTAGGCTATAATGTGTTCCAGTTGCACACAGTCTCCATTTCAAACACACAGGCTAACTGTGATCAGACACAGTCCACTCCGGCCCCTGAGTGAGTTTCTGTTAGTTCTCCTCAAAATCTCCCCAGATAATTTTTATACCATGAGCCACTTTGTCTCTATTCTACTTTCAAATCTTCTTGTAAGTAATGCTTTCCCTCAATTACTTCCATCAACCATTACTTTCAGGTTTTACGCTTCTCCCTTCAGGATTCCTTTTGTCTGGACTGTTTATATAAATTCTTCACAATTGCTTTAACTATTGATTCCTAAACTGGATTAAAATAGCTCTAAACTTCTGATTTACCTTTGAAGTCTGCTTTCCTACTTTAAATCTGGTTACTGCAATTGCCCCTTCAACTCTGAACAATTAATCAGCTTTTTCCTTACGTTTTCCTGAAGACTGTCAAGTTCAGCTTCTTGATTTCCATTCCCTTAACTTCAGTTTTCCTAAGATGTTCTTTATATCCAATTGCCTGGTTGTTTGGGCTTTTTTCTGGCTCTTTGGGAAGTCTGTCTTTTTGTACCCCCTTGTCCTGGCAGAGCTGAGAAATGGTCGCTCCTTGATTTCCTATCTGCAACTGCAACCTATCCAGTTAAAAATCAAACGCAAAAGCCTTCCTATCTTAAAGATGTCCCCAGTTGCTAAGCAACCATTTTATGTTTCTGCCAGCTTGTGTGTGTTTTTTTTTTGCTGGAATGTGAGCAAAGTGTTTAAAGGATGCTGACAGTCTACAAAGGGATATAAATAGTCTAAGTGAGTGGACGAGGGTCTGGCAGATGGAGTACAATGTTGCTAAATGTGAGGTCATCCATTTTGGTAGGAATAACAGCAAAATGGACTATTATTTAAATGGTAAAAAATTGCAGCATGTTGCTGTGCAGAGGGACCTGGGTGTCCTTGTGCATGAATTACAAAAAGTTGGTTTGCAAGACCAGCAGGTAATTAAGAAGGCAAATGGAATTTTGTCCTTCATTGATAGAAGTTTAGAGTTTAAAAACAGGGAGATTATGTTGCAGCTGTATAAGATGCTGGTGAGGCCACACCTGGATTACTGTGTATAATTTTGGCCTCCTTACTTGAGAAAGGATATACTGGCACTGGAGGGGGTGCAGAAGAAAGTCATTGAATTGATTCTGGAGTTAAGAAGGTTGGCTTCTGAGGAGAGACTGAGTAAACTGAGACTATATTCATTTGAATTCAGAAGAATAAGGGGCAATCTTATAGAAACATATAAGATTATGAAGGAAATTGATAATATAGAAGCAGAGAGGTTATTTTCACTGGCGGGTGAAACTAGAACTAGGGGGCATGGCCTCAAAATAAGGGGAAACAGATTTAGGACTGAGTTGAGGAGGGACTTCTTCACACAAAGTATTGTGAATCTGTGGAATTCCCTGCCCAGTGAAGCAGTTGAAGCTACCTTGTTGAATGTCTTTAAGGCACAGATAGATTTTTGAACAGTGAAGGAATTAAGGGTTATGCTGAGCGGGTGGGTAAGTGGAGCTGAGTTAATGAAAGAGCAGGCTCGAGGGGCCAGATAGCCTACTCCTGCCCCTTGTTACTATGTTCTTATGGAATCATCAAAGACAGAGGATGAAATTTTATCCGGGTTATTGAGTTCTACCTGCTACACCTATCCCTATATTCAATAGTCTCCAACAGGTCAATTCCAAAGCTCACATTAGAATCTTTCATTTCTCTCTCTATCCACTCTGTTCAGACCCTCTATGATTTTGAACAATTCTGTTAAATTCCCCCTCAGCCTTTTCTTTAGAGAGAACAATCCCGATTTCCCCAATCTATCCACACAACCGAAACTTCTTATCCTTGGAACGATTTCTGATGAATATTTTCTGCACCCTCTCTCAAGCATTTACAGCCTTCCTGTGTGATGTCCAGAACTGTGCACAATTCTCTGAGGATCTTGAGCTACTGAAACTGTTTAAATGTTTGAAAATACCATTCTGATTCTTGCTGATGTATCATTTAATAATTAATCAACAGAAAAGCAAATAATCAGCTGAAGAGAATAATTCTGCTTTGAATCCTTGCTTTCATTCTACTTGTGAGCAAGAACTGAGAGGTTTAATTCCTTTTTCTCTGACAAAAAGTATTATTTTTGACTAAAAGTTACTTTACAAGCCTCTGATCTGTCTTCTGGTGTTTGAGCGTACAATCCTAAAATCATCTGATAACATTGATAAGCATGGAGGTATTTTTGAATTCTGGGATATCATTTACTAACTCTGTGGGAGCTCAGATAAACACAAGTAATGACTTGTAAAAATAAGGATGTTCAAATGCACATTTTACAAACTTTCTGAATTGTTAATTGTAGAAGATATTAAATAATGTGGGTATATGGTGTTAGATTACAGATCAGCCGTGGTCTTATTGAAAGGTGGTGGTGAACAGGTTTCAGGGGCTAACCGACCTCCTACGCTTCACTTGCAAGTCTAGTTGATCTGTTTCATCCTTGTCACTGTCAAGGGTGTCAATCTGTGAAATGACACATCTATCACTTAGTGGTTTTGAACAATATGACACGTTGTTTTGTGGCACAAAGACACAGTAGTTAGCACTGCTGCCTCAAAGCAGCAGGGCCAGGTTCATTTCCTCTGGCCTTTGGTTCATTATGGCAGGTCAAATGGGATGGCAGAATATAATATTAATGGTAGGACTCTTGGCAGTGTGGAAGATCAGAAGGATCTTGGGGTCCGAGTTCATAGGACACTCAAAGCAGCTGCGTCGGTTGAAGCTATGGTTGAGAAGGCGTATGGTGTACTGGTCTTTGTCAATCGAGGACTTGAGTTTAGGAGTAGGGAGATAATGCTGCAGTTGTATAAGACCCTGGTCAGACCCCACTTGGAGTACTGTGCTCAGTTCTGATTGCCTCATTACAGGAAGGATATGGAAGCCATAGAAAGGATGCAGAGGAGATTTACAAGGATGTTGCCTAGATTGGGTAGCATGCTTTACGAGGATAGATTGAGAGAGCTCAGTCTTTTTTCCTTGGAGAGACAAAGGATAAGAGGTGACCTGATAGAGGTGTATGATAAGATGTTGAGAGGTATAGATCGATAGTTAGAGGCTTTTTCCCAGGGCAGAAATGGTTGCCACAAGAGGATACAGGTTTAAGGTGCTGGGGAGTAGGTACAGAGGAAACGTCAGGGGTAAGTTTTTCACTCAGAGGATGGTGAGTGAGTGGAATTGGCTGCCGGCAATGGTGTTGGAGGTG
Source organism: Sphyrna mokarran (assembly GCA_024679065.1). Lineage (NCBI taxonomy): Eukaryota > Metazoa > Chordata > Chondrichthyes > Carcharhiniformes > Carcharhinidae > Sphyrna > Sphyrna mokarran. The sequence goes on from JAGIQG010000019.1 coordinate 50,382,397, forward strand.
GATTTGATAGGGTCTTTTAGGTAAGTGAATGGACTTAGAGGGTTATAGGTAAGCCTAGTAATTTCTAAGGTAGGGACATCTTTGGCACAATTTTGTGGGCTGAAGGGCCTGTATTGTGCTGTAGTTTTTCTATATTTCTATGTTTCAGTTTGTGCTGATGTGATTTCTTTTCCCGAAGATCATGTTTTTTGTTTTATAGATGCTGGGTTTTTGTTCATTTGTGGGACGTGGGCATTGCTGGCTGGCCAGCATTTAATGCCCAGAACCTGGTTGTAGAGCATCAGTAAATCTGAAAGTTGTCGAGAGTAAAATGCTCCCGGCTTTTCCTTATTGTGGACATTGCTCTGTGTGACTGACGCTTCCTTTTCTAAACCAGCGGCTGTCCAGGTGGCACTTGTGACGGATGCACATTCCTGTTTTTGTGGGAGAGTGAGGTGGCCTGTCCACTCTGCACAAATGACGATTACCATGAAATCGAAGGAGCTTGCAAAAGTGGTCTTCAGGTACGCTGTGTGGGTCGACTGAATGCAGGTCATTGACTTGAACTGAGTTCCTCTTGGGCATGATTGAATGTTTGTCTGTTACGTAATTCCTCAATTATTTTCTGATTATTTTATTGAACTGTTTTGTTAGGATTAACTAAACTGCCCAATTAAAACCTTGACTTGCAGTTGAGATCAGATTCACTGAAATGGAGATTTCTCGTAAGTTCTGTCTTGAATGGTCTAGATCAGCCATCATACTCTGGTGTCTGTTTGGGTACACTGAAGGAAAATTTAGCTTGGCCAATGCACCTAACCAGCATGTTCTTTGGACTTTGGAAGGAAACCAGAGCATCCAGAGGGGATATAGACACAAGGAGAACATGCAGACCCTGTGTAAATCCGAGCTGGGAATGAAGCCCGGGTCCCTGGCACTGAGAAGCAGCAGTGTTAACCACTGTGCCATCCATCGAGTCTACACCAACTCTCTGACAGAGTGTTTTATTCTCCTGTCCTATCCTTGTAACCCTACGCATTTATCATAGCTCATCCATATAAATATACATCTTGGGATACTAAGGGAAAATTTATCATGACCAATGCAACTAACCTGCACATGTTTGGACTGTGGGAGGAAACTGGAGCATCCGGAGGAAACCCACGCAGGCACGGGGAGAATGTACAAACTCATACAGACAGTGACCCAAGGCTGGAATTGAACCTGGATCCCTGACACTGTGAGTCAGCAGTGCCAAGCAGTCTTGCCGCTGTGTTATCTTCCTATGTTAAATCTTTGTCTGCAACAGGAATGTTTTTTATCCTGGGATGAGAAAGAATAGAAATTCACTTGTGGTTACTATTTATCAAAAAGAATTTATAGTTTGGGATATTCTTGACCAGGTAACCATGAACTTCTGAATTGTTAATTGTAGAAGGTATTAAATATTTTACCGCCTTCTCAAGTCACTCTCCTGCTGCAGCGAGGATAGAACATTTTGCAACAAGACAGATCTCTCTCTTCACAGCAGCGGGATGGGAAAATCCTGCTGGTGTGAATGGTCGGAAAATTCCAGCCCCAGTCTTTCTGCAAAACTCTGTTTAAGTTGTGGAGCTCCCCAGGCTAATCAGTTTCTGTATTTCAGTTTGTTGTATTTCTGTGAAGCAGCTTGGGACATTTTTTTTTAACGATGTCATCCTTTTACAAGGATGTTGCCTGGATTGGGAGGCATGCCTTATGAAGACAGGTTGAGGGAGCTGGGACTGTTCTCCCTGGAGAGACGAAGGTTGAGAGGCGACCTGATAGAGGTTTACAAGATGTTGAGAGGAATAGATAGGGTGGACTCTCAGAGACTATTTCCCAGGGCTGAAATGGTCGCGACGAGAGGGCACAGATTTAAGGTGCAGGGAAGCAAGTACAGAGGGGATGCTAGGGGAAAGTTTTTCACTCAGAGGGTGGTGAGTGAATGGAATCGGCTGCTGTCGGTGGTGGTCGAGGCGAACTCGCTGGGGTCTTTTAAAAGACTTCTGGATGAGTATATGGGATCCAATGGGATTGGGGGTTATAGATAGGTCTATGGCTGGGTAGGTTTTTGATGTGTTCGGCACAACTTGTGGGCCCAAGGGCCTGTTTGTGCTGTTGTGTTCTGTGTTCTGTGTTCTGTGTTCTGTGTTCTGTGTTCTGTGTTCTGTGTTCTGTGTTCTGTGTTCTGTGTTCTGTGTTCTGTGTTCTGTGTTCTGTGTTCTGTGTCAAATGCAGAAAGTGAATATAAGTTGTTGAAATTTTGTCCAGCCAATCAGTGGAATCTGCTTCAGCATCCACCCTCCCCCTTTAGATTCTCGCCACCTGCCATTATCCTCGTTAATCTGTGTCTCTGGCGGTTTGCAATCGAGATGTTGACCCAAGTTTCAGATTCTATTCCCTCTCCGTCAGCCAACTAATTTCCGCATCGTAGTTTCTCCCACCTTATTAGCTGTGAAAATGTTGATGTGCTTTTTTCACTCTCTCACTTGGTGTGTTAACGGAAATGATTTCTCATCATTGTTACTCTCCACTACTGTGCAATAACCTCACCTCAGTCCCTGCAGTCACTTTGATTTGGGGCCTGTTCTTTGTTTAAAGGTATCACAGCTCCTCAGTCTGTTTTAGTGTACTGATGCAGAATCAGACCCCCTCCCCTGCTCTTCTCTGACACCTCTCATCCCGAAACCACTCAAGCTGTTTGCACCCCAAATTATTGTGGAGGAATTGTCTGCAGGGCAAGTTCCCTGATTGATTACGCATCTCTCGAAGAATTTCCTGATATCTGTCCGCAAGTTAGGATTTAAATATTCTGAGTCTGTGTTTCTCTAGGATCATAAAATCCCTAAGTACAGAAAAGATCATTTGAATTATCGAGTCTGTATTGATCACAATCCCACCCAGGCCCTATTGCCGTAACCCCACACATTTACCCTGCTAATCTCCCTGACGCTAGGATCAACTTAGAGTCATAGAGGTTTACAGCATGGAAATAGACCTTTTTATCATGGCCAGTCAACCCAACCTGCACATTCTTGGGAGGAAACTAGAGCACCTGGAGGAAGTCCATGCAGACAGGGGAAAATGTGCAAACTACACATAGACATTCACCCGAAGTCGGAATTGACCCCAAGTCACTGGCGCTGTGAGTGCTAACCTCTTTGCCACCACGCTGTCCCTTTCTTGCATTGCTGCTGTTTATTTTAAAGTTGTATTTTGGATTAATTATTTCCATGCTATTTACTGCTAAGATTAACATTAAGAAACCTTTCTGCATTGAAGATTCCAGACTTTTCTCCCTGTATTTTGTAGTTTGCAAAATCATGGCAAAGAGTTCTTGGATCTGTTTCATCCTGAAAAAGACTTTTGAGCATGTCAGCTTCCATCTGTCCAGGTAGTTTTCATCATTGAGGGAAGGACTTGCTGCGATCAAAAATTGTGCTCTTTCAGAAAGAGATGAGGGAGTCCCACATGTAACATCTCAGCCTTAACATGTGCAGCATGCGTTCTCAATAAAAATGATCACTATTTATCCTGATATTAGAACTAAGAAAAGTCATAGCACAGGAGGAGGCTATTTGGTCCATCTTGTCCATGGCTGAAGACACCCAGGTGCCCTTTCTAATCCCACCCTCCTGCAACCGGCCCATAACCCTGTAGCTTACAGCAGTTGAGGTGCAGATCCAAATTATTTCTAATCAGGCTTGGGTGTCTGCCTCCACCATCAACTCAGGCTGCGAATCCCAGACATCCACCACCCTATTTATTAATTGCCTATCAATGTGCAAAATGTTGCAGCCTTCTTGTAGATTCTAGGGGCTGCCTGCAATATTACCAAGCAATTTCCTGAGAAATAATTTTTACATAGATAGTTGTTGTTGATGCCCTTGTAGTGCAACCTTTATGAGAATAGTCTTCAAGCAATTCATTCATTCATTCAAAGCTTGAACCAATGGAAGTCTGACCATGAGAAATGAAGTTCCGCTCGTTATAAATTCCCAGTTGGCAAGGTTGAAATGTGCTTTTTTAAGAGTGAGGAAGACTGCCAGTGGTAGGGAATCTCTCAATAGTTTTATCTGTAAAAATGAATAACTTGTTTCTTGTTATAGGAAACCACTTATGTGTGGAAGGAGCCGAAAGTTTGCATTAAAGGAGTGAATCTCCCTGCAAAAAGCATCAGCAACTGTGAGATGATAGATTTTTGGCTGAAAGTTGTTGTGGGGATTGGAGCTTTTACTGCAGTCCTGCTGGTAATCTTAACCTGCTATTTCTGGAAGAAGAACAAGAAGTAAGTTCACACAAAATGTTCAGAATGTCAATGGAACCTAAAGCAGCAAACTTTAGAAGTCATTTATATTGAATAGTTTGTTTCTGAACAAATGTAATTTAACTAATTTGCATAAGTTTGGAAGAGTCAGTGAAGAGTATTCAGCTTGATCTTTTTATAATAACTTTCAAAACACACAAGAACACATGGAGAAAGCTACCAGGCACTTCAAGCCATGGCTGATCTATATCAGCCTCAACTCCTTCTCTGTGTCATTTCTCCATCACCTTCAATTCCTCGATCTATCAAATATTTATCCAATTCTAATGATCCAGCCTCCACCACCCTTTGGGGCAGAGAGTACCAGAGGTTCACCACCCTCTGCAAGAAGAAATTTCAATGCACCTTAGTTTTAAATGTCTGGCCCTCTATCTTGTGGCTATGTCTCTTTGTTCAGGTCTCTCCCATTAGTGATATCCGTGGCAGTCTAATGTGTAGGTCTCGTGTTCGATAACAGCACAATATACACAGCATGCAGTAATCCTACTGGTGCAGAGTCAATTTGATTGGAATGTGGTACAAATAGAAGAAATACAGAATAGGCTGTATGTAGATCCCACAGGGTTAGGATATTGAAACCTCTCACTGGAGGGAAGTTACTTCAAACCTCCCTCTGTAAAATTAATAAAAAATATTTCATTAATAAAAAATATTAATAAAGAAGAGGGGGCTGAAGGGTGGGTTAGTAAATTTGCTGATGACACCAAGATTGGTGGAGCAGTGGATGAGGTGGTGGGCTCTTGCAGGCTGCAAAGAGACATTGATAGGATGCAGAACTGAGCTGAAAAGTGGCAGTTGGAGTTTAACCCTGATAAGTGATTCTGAGGAACTGGAGGAGGAGGAGATCTTGGGATTCATATCCACAGATCTCTGAAGGTTGCTACTCAAGTGAATAGAGCCTTGAAGAAGGCTTATAGTGTGTTAGCGTTTATTAACAGGGGATTTGAGTTTAAAAGTCATTCTTTGTTGTTTTTTAAATCTTTCTCGCTTACTCTCTCTCTCTGTCTGCCCCCCTCACTCTCTCTCTCTCTGCCCTCACTGTCTCTGTCTCTCTCTCTCTCTATTTTCCATCGCTGTCTCTCCCTCTTTCACTCTCTTTACATCTCCCTGACCCTTGCTCTTTGCTTCTTGCACCCTCACTTGCTCTCTCCCTCTCTCTCTTTACCCTACTTTCCACAGTAACTTCATTGCAGTGTTAATGTGAGCCTATTTGTGACACTAATAAATAGACTTAAACCTGCAAACTACCTCACTTTCCTCCTTTAAAATATTCCTTAGAAATAACCTCTTTGACTAAGCTTTTGTTCACCTGACCTAATATCTCCCATCATGGCCCTGTGACAAGTTGTGTTTTTATAATACTCTTGTCAAATGCCTTGGGACTTTGTGATGTTAAGCGTGTGATAGAAATACAAGCTGTTATCAGGAAACTGCTCATCCCGTAACCAAAACATTTGTTTATCTTCTCTGTCTCTACCACCCTCATCATTTTCTTAACCTGATCCATCCAGGCTGGAATACAAATACTCCAGGTTGGTGATGAATGCTAACTCGAGGGAAGTGGAACTGCCTGCAGCTGACAGCTGTGCTATAATGGAAGGAGAAGATAATGAAGATGATATTGTTTATTCCAATAAGCCATCTTTGCTTGGGAAGCTGAAATCATTAACTTCAAAGGTGAGAAGTGAATGTGTTCTTCATCCTGTGATATGTTTATATTGCTGTTACAAATCATCTTTGGTGATCACTTGCCGATGAGTATGATTGGTGTTCTCGATGATTTGGCATGCTTTGCAGAGGTTGCTGTGGCTGGATTGTGTGGTGTCATAGTCGCTATTCTCCTGAAGGTTGGGTAGGTTACTGCAAACAGTCTGTTTGAGGTTGGGCAGTTGTTTGAAGAAAAGTAATAGGGTTGTGAGGATGGCCTTGGTGAGATGTTCGTCTCTTTGATGACATGTCTTTGAAGAAGATATCGCAGCTTCTCCACTCTGGAGAAGGACTGGGTACTCTGTTGACCGTGTCCTGTGTTTGTCTTCTGAGGAGCTGGGAAATTAATTGACTATTTAACAAATTTTCCCTTCCTGCCTGAGACCATGCCTCCTGCTGGTGGGAATGGAGCATCCCATCTATGGTTTCTGTATTTTCAGGTCTGTTTTTATAAAACATATCCTAGAGTTGAAAGTGACTTTATTTATTTGTAAAATGCATTTTTAATGGGCTAATTATTTAGCAAAAAAACTTAATAAAATGTAATTTATTTAGACATTGGTTATTTTACTAATGTGCTCTGATAATAAATAGCATTTAATTTTACATGTTTTAGACATGTGGAGTTGAGACCAGCCACAGTGGTTAGCACTGCTGCATCACAGCATCAGGGACGTGGGTTCAATTCCTGGCTTGGATCACTGTGTGGACTGTGCACGTTCTCCCCATGTCTGCGTGGGTTAATTGCATAGGGTTATAGGGATAGGGCTTGGGTGGGATTGTGGTTGGTGTATGCTCAATGGGCCAAATGGCCTCTTCCTGCACTGTAGGATTCTATTCAACACAGCAGGATTGGAGAGTGTGGAGATATTTGTACTGAGGTTATGTGAGGATTTGAGGAAGAGGTGAGGGATGAACAGGAGGAGGACTGGCAAATGAAAGTTGGGAATGGGAAAGGATGGAATATTTGAGGAAATCAGAAGTTTTATTTTTGACTAAAGGCAAGCATGTTTCTCCAATTTGTTGGGAAAAGTTTTAATTCCCCGTTTTGCTGACACCTGCCATAAGCTAGCCCCAACTAAATCAGCAGAAATAGTGTTTAGTCATTAATCCTTTTCTACTTTCTCATACAAGGAGAAAGATGACATTTTTGAATCCGTTCAACTCAAGTCACCAAGAGCTCGCAATATATGAAGAAGGAAGGTTGGTTGTGGAGACGTTGGCAGTAATTGCTGCTATCAAATGCAGAAACAAGCCAGCAATGTGGATGAGAAAACTTCTTAAATACTTCTGTACCTGAAACACTATTCAAAGAAACATTTGCAAACAGATACTGTTTGATTGCCTTATTATTGTGCTAGTTGGAAGGAATATCAGACATGTGTTGCCAAATGAGATGAACACTGCTGGTTGCCAAACTGACAATATAAATCTCAGGAAGAGCTTACACTCATTCTTCTTAATAGTTAACCAATACAATTGGACACTTTCATTCATATTTTTCTTTGCGATTTGTGTGGTTTGCGAGGTTATTTTGTTCCGTTCCCCTTCTGTATCACTGCTGTGAAATGCAGTACTCTCTTTCTAGTTTTTAGATTTAGCTGTATAAAGCTATAACTGTAAATTCCACAATTTTAAATGATAAAATATATATTATATTTATGATCTGGAAAACAACAAATAAACTGATATCTCAATGATGAAAATAATCTTGTAATGTTTACAAGACAGTGAACACCTCCTGATGTTTTGTTTTTAAAAGTCCCTCAAACGCAGTCCTTCCCTGATCTGCGCACAAAATAAAACACTTTGGATTAGAAAGGTAAAACTTGCTGAGTGCGCACTGGAAGTTATTCAGTCTGTATGTCATTTAAAAAAAAAACTGGACATCTGTTACAAATATCAGACAGATTAAAGTGTTTCTATTTGGCTGTAGTATTTCACGGTAAAATACTTTTTCTCAATTCCAATAATTTTAATATAAACTTTCTAGTTTTACCTTTCATTTGGCTAAACTATTTGGAGCTGATTAGCTTTGTCCCCTGAATGTTATTTGCAAGTCACCACTTTAATCATTATCCTTTAAGGAATGATATCCGTGACTTCAGTACAGTTGCTGCAAATATATCAATTATTGAAAATGAAATGATATTGGTGAATGATTTATTGGATAATTTATACTATAGAATTAACCACATTAAATATGCCAGTGAAATGTTTATTGATTTTTTTTGGTTGCCATGTGAAGAAACACAAGGCTCATAACACGGAGAAAAGTTTCATACTTTGTGTGTTGTAACGTTGATCAGTGTGAGAAATCCCCACGAGTTGGAGCAGGATATTGCCAGGATGGAATGAGATGCTGTGTTATATAAAAGAGGGAAAATAACACAGCTACATTTTTTTGTACCTTTTGTGAACTTGACTTGGGTGAAGAGGCGTAGCCAGTTAATTTAATTCAGCCCAGACCGAGAAATGTGTTGGGCTTTCAACACAGAAATCAAACTTTATGGAAAATTTTACAGATGGTTTTGCTGCAGCAGGAGTTGGTTAATAAATAAAATTCGTTGAGAAAGTCCCATTCCCCCCCACTGATTGTTGCCCCCTACTGGCAACAATCATCAGGATTCTCATTAAAATTATTTTCAAATGATGGTGAGCAAATGTCTTAGAATGTTTTAGTTCATCCAAGTGATAATGTTACATTCCCTATCTTTTCCAAAAAACAGTGATAATTAAGAGTCAGATTTATAGTTTAGCAAACTTGTCAGCCAAATCAAAGTTTTGCTTGCTTACAAATTAGGCAGCAGAGTCACAAATCGTACTTCAAGTGACTGAAGGTAACAACACGTACAACCTTTATTTGAAAAAGAAGCAAAATAGAACTAACAAGACCAAAATGTCCCTTCCATGGCAACAGTTTCTTCTGTATGTTCAGAAGGAGAGATCTGGTTGGCTCTTTATTTATGAAGACTAATGTCTGTTTGTGATATAAGTTTGTGATATGATATTTTGAAACTGTGAAATAGGGGTGCACTATTTGATGTAAATATGAAGGTGAAATGTTCCTTTGAATGTTGCCTTTGTAGCAGTTACAGATTGGTTATTAATCAAACATGCTGCAAGATTTCTATTAGTTTAAATGAAAGCACTGTTTACTACAATGAACTACACAAGATTACAAATTACATACACATATCAATATATTAATTTCAAGAAGGGAAATAGTGTTTTGCTTGCTATAGTTTTTCATTATTCAATAATCAGCTAATTTAGTTATAAAATGGGACTGGAAGATTGGATGTTATCAGAAAAATGGTCATAATTTGAAGCATACCAGAATACTGTTCGATGCACTTAATGAAGGATAATATATGGTGTTTTGATGAAGGCCCCATATTGTTTCTATATTGCACATAGCTGAGTTTAGTAGCTATTTTGTAAGACATTAGTTACAAATGGTTCTTTTACTCCCCACACATCCATACTTTAAGGAAGTCTGGAGGAAATTGATGATTGCCGCGTCCAAGGTTGTATCCATTTGAAAAATTGTTCCCTCTTCCCACCCAGCCCACCACCCTGAATTTTCGTTTAAACCATTTTCATGCTGATAGAAATGAAACCTGCCGTGAACCAACACAACTGAGCAGCATTATTAAAAGTTCATGAAAAGAAATTGCTTTTAAGTCAAAATGACCATTCAAATATATTAAATAAAGTTTAACTAATGCACCAAATAATGGTTTTATCCTAAAAAATAAACATAATCACCATCTGTGATTTGTAAATTGCTGAAGGAGAGTTGTAAAAATTATTTTTACGTTAAATTGGAGTCAGTTATCAGCCATTTAATAATTCCTCTTAAAAATCAAACCTTTTTGTAGCATCTCTGTGAGTGTCGTTATTCCCAAAAGTTCCAGTCCATTTTTATTTTGGCCCTTCCTCATAAACAAGCACAATTAGCAGAAATCTGCCACGGTGATGAATTTAGCCAGGAAGGAGGCACGGCCAGTTTTCCGGGAGGTGCTGGTTCTCGTTTGATGTTTTTAAAACTAGCACATTGTAGAAAGTTGAGTTATGTTTACAATTCCACCATCCTTTGCACTGGTTGAGCTGATATTGGGGGGCGTTAAAAAGCACCAAAAGAGACAAAAATGCAAGTATGTCGTGAGGTCAGGTCAGCAACACTGTGGCCAGGATTGTCTGGCCATTCACGCCCCACTATCGCTGCCAGCGAGAATGGAGAATTTGACACTTGGGCGAATCTCTGTTCACAGCAGCGGGACTGGAGAATTCTAGCTGCTGGTGAGTTCAGAGAATCTGGCCCATTTTACAACTTTTTTTCAGTTTGATTTTTGGAAGTTTTATGTTTAATTAGAATAAATTACAGTTTTCTTCTGAATATTTCTTGCACTCTTGGGCATTTGTTGCTTTAAGGCCACTAGCGATTTTAATTTCCAAATCCAGTAAAACATTCATATGTAGAGAAAAGCATTTTTATGAAGTACAGATGTATGATGATATGTTCAGAAGTGGAGATTGCACCATTTAAAATTCTTTCCATGCGTCGCACATTCTAGTTTTTCAGAACTTGTGCATTGTATGTATATTTTGGACTTGTGCATTGTATGTCACTTTTCTGCTAAGTTGTACAATTATTGTTAACCAAAGTAGTTATGGTCTTTGGTGTCATCTTTCTTAAATAAATGTGAGCAATTTTGGGAATTTTTAAGTGTCTGTTGTTCTTTTCTTCAAGGAGTAAACTTTTACAGGTGCGTATTTTGGGACATTATCACTGAGGGATTAGTGTTTACACTGTTGTCATTTTGTATTCCTTTATTTTACTAAATCTTGTTACTTTTGAAATAAAAAAGGGACATTGTGATGGCTGGAAATTTAAAATAAAAACTGAAAATGCTGGAAAAATTCAACAGGTCAGGCTGACCCAGTGCAGAGAGGAAGGTTTAACATTAATCCTACACTTAAATTTATCACAGACGAAGCTTGATCCGCTGAGTGCTTTCAGCATTTTCTATTTTTGTTTGCGATGCCTAGAACCTTCAGTATTTTGTTCTTCACTTCATGACTTCTTAAGAATGGCTGTGGGAAAGTAACTGTGAACAGATGATGAGCCACTTGATGTGTATATTATTTTTGCATTTACTAATGTAACAGATTATTCAATAGAATGGAATCAGTGCGGGAAGAGGATATTCAGCTGGCCATATCTTGTGTCAGCTCTCTGCAAGCTATATTCCAGACCTTTTTTTTTCTATTTGATTTATTCTTGTCACATGTGTTACTGTACAATGGAAAGTATTCCTTCTTGTGTGCTATACAGACTAAGCATTCCATTCATAGAGAAGAAGAGGAGACGTTGCAGAATGTAATGCTACTGTCATAGCTAGGCTATAGAGAAAGATCAACTTAAAATGAGGTCTGTTGGCTGCAGGGAAGAAACCGTTCTTGAGTTGGTTGGTATGTGACCACAGACTTTTGTATCTTTTTCCTGGTGGAAGAGAAATTGTCCAGCATGTGAGCTCCTTGATTAAGTTGCCTGCTTTTCCGTGACAGCGGGAACTGTAGACAGAGTCAATGGATGGGAGACTGGTTTGCATGATGGACTAGGCTTCATTCATGACCCTTTATAGGTTCTTGCAGTCTTGGGCAGAGCAGGAGACATATCAAAGCTTAACCAGAAACTGTGCTTTTGTTTAAAAAAAACATTCCTTGTGTCTCTCTTGGAATTTTTGCCAATAACTTTAAACCTGTGCTCTCTTTTTTGGTTTTTGATCCTTCAGCCAATGGAAACAGCTTCTTCCCATCTACTTTGTCCTAACCCCTCATGATGTTGAACACCTCGATTTGAATCATCTGTCTTAAGGAAAACGGTCACAGGTTTTCCAGTCTATCGATGTGATTGAAGTTCCACGTTCCTGGAAACATTCTCTTAAATCCTTTCTGCACTCACTAATCTTTTCTAAAGTGTGCTGTGCAGAATTGGACACAATGTACAATGTTTCAGAACTCATTTGTGTTTGCACCCTACACCATTATTGGAAAATCCCACCACCCATATGCTTCATTAAGCTCTTAGCCAGCCCTGCTGCCTATAAGCAGTTTGTGAACACATACACCCAGCTCCCTCTGCTCCTGCACCCACTTTGGAATTGTATCAGAATTTCATATTGCCTCTTCCTGTCACCTCTCAAATATCATAAATGAATCTGCCTTAAATTCCAAGTGCTCAGTATTCCACCAGTCTGTCAATGTTCTTTTGATGTAATCACTATCCCCTTCACTGCTTCAATACAGGAGTATTGGTTTGAAGGTGCGGATACATGCCCAGAAGCAATGACTTAAAACAAAATGACCTCAACCAGCACTGAGCTTTCCTGTAATACCCAGGATAAAAAGTAGTTGTGAAATAAACAAAACCTCTCTAAATAAATGTGCATTCCCAGTAATATCGCAAAGAACCAAAGAGAATGTGGAATCATAGAAAGTTTACAGCACAGAAAGAGGCCATTTGACTCATTCTGTTAGTGCTGCCTGAAAATGGAGTCACCTAGCTTAATCTCACTTTCCAGCATTTGGTCTGTAACCCTGCAGGTTATGGGAGTTCAGGTGCGTATCCAGATATCTTTTAAATCAGTTGTGAATTTCTGCCTCTATTGTCCTTTCAGGCAGTGTATTCCAAATCCCACAACCCCTCGAAATGGTGTTGTGACATAATGGCAAAAAATGCACCTTAAAAATTCCATTCCTTTTATATCAAAACTATCCCAGTTAATATTCGGGAGGTTAAATTCCCTCTTATTGCTGTCCTATTCTTTTTGCATTTCTCAGGGATCTGCAACAAATTTGCTCTGCCATCACTCTCTGATTGTTTTGGGGATCTATTGTTCACTTTCAGTTGTCTGCTCCTTTTTAGTTCCTTCGTTCAATTCATACGTCCTCCTTCAATGATCCCTTCTCACAGTTGTCATAGTTATTTTGACCAAAGGTGCCACCCTCCTTTTTTTTATTCTCCCTCTCTATCTCATCTTAAAATTCTGTGACCATGAATGTTGAACTGCCAATCCTGTCTATCTCTACGTTTCAATAATGGCTCTGATATCACCCTGCCATCTTTCCATCTCAATTTGTCTGTTTTATTTGTGATACTCCGAGTGTTGAAGTCGTTACTCTTTATGCATTGACAAATTCTCATATTTTCTTGAAAGGGGGGATCTTCTGGCTGTTCACACTGTGGGATCTTCCAGTCCTGCTGAGCTATCAGTGGCTTTCCCAGTGGATATGGGATGGTTTCAACAAGAAATCCCATTGACAATGGTGGGACCAGAAGATTCCACCACCAGCCAATGGCAGGCTACCTCCCACCACTGAGAACTGCACCACGGGAAGCTGGAAAATCCCACCCTAAATCTTTGTTTTCTCTGCCTTCCAGACTCATCAACTAACTTTCTGCCTTCCGTTTCCAATTCTGATTTTATCCCAACTGAATCTAGTCCCAAGTCCCCATCCACCTGCTAAACATTTTTGTTTTTCCAGATCATTCTAGAAGAAGGAGAGCAGATGGGCTGATTGGCTGTGAGTGGGAGGGTATGAGGTCGAGATCCCAATGCCTTGCTGTTCAGTGATTGGCTCACACTGAGACTCCGGTCATATTCACTATGGCTGACCACAATATAAGCGGAATGTATCTACTGTTAACAAATTACTAAATCATCGCTTCAACACACACTGCTGAGCAACATGTTGATGACCTCCTTCAGCACTGGACAACGTCTCGTCCCTGAGGACAGTAAGAAATCTCACAGGAACAGGTTAAAGTCCAACAGATTTATTTGGAATCAGGAGCTCTGAAAGCTGGTGATTCCAAATAAACGTGTTGACTTTAACCTAGTCTTGTGAGACATTTTACTGTGCCCACCCCAACCCAATGCTGGCATCGCCATATCAGGTCTTCCTGAGGAGACAGTGACTGTTCAGGTGATAGAAACTCTGATCATGCTGCTTTTCCTCACGATAACTCAGCTTTACCATCAACTTCCTGGTCCAGCTCTTCAAACTGGAAACATGCGAGATGTGAGAGCCTGAGTGGCCGTGTGGAGACTCGCGCCCCCCCCCCCACCTCCCTGCCCCCCTGCCCCCCCCTCCCTCCCCAGGGCCTCCCGCTGCTGACTCAGCTCTACCTGTTCTGAACTGTTGATGGATGGGAGTGGACGATGGAGGCTGGATCCGGGAGAATGGAGGGAAAGGGATATTATTAAAGTGCTAATGCATTGAATTCAAATGCATTCTCCTGGATGGGTCAGTGAGAGCAAATGGGAAAGCTGTGTTTTCACCAATTCACCCAACATTCTCTATATGCAGCAGGTTACAAAACAGTGTTTGTGTTCTGTTCCCAGATAATTCATGGAATTATGATATTTATGGGTCTTGGAGCTTACAAAAAAAAAAAAAATATGGGTAGTAACTTTTTTACCTTGTGGTCATGGGCTGCAGTGGGTAGTGTCCCTGCCTTTGAACCAAAAACGCCAGGTGCCTGACCCATGCCAGGCTACCAAAAGTTCATTAATAACCTGACCAATAGATCTTTCCAATTAGCTGGTGGTAGTCAGGAAGGGAGCAGAGGTTCCTGAGCAGCCACGGAGTGGAGGCCACTGCCCCTGGTGACAGATTAGTGACTCCTTCCAGGAAAACCTAGCCACAGAAACAACCAACCTGCATCTGCCTCACCTGCCTCCTGTCTATCCAGATACAGAAAGGGAATCAAGAATAATTTACTGTCTCATTAATAACCCAACTATGTTGTTCCAAATTACAATGTGAACTTTCAAATTCTGTAATTATGTGAGAAACCCGATTCTAAATGTCTCACTATGACTCTGTCAGTTTTTTTAGAGTTAAGGAGAATGCTATTGGTGGAATTTGTCGTTGCAGGATGCAGGCTTTTGAGCAGGTACGGAAAAGATTCACCCGGATGTTGCCTGGTATGGAGGGCATCAGCTATGAGGAGAGGCTGGAGAAACTTGGTTTGTTGTTACTGGAATGACGGAGATTGAGGGGATAACGTGATAGAAGTCTACAAAATTATGAGAGGCACGGACATAGTGGATAGTCAGAAGCTTTTTCCGAGGGTGTAAGAGTCAATTACTAGGGGGCACAAGTTTAAGGGGCAAGGTTTAAAGGTGATATATGAGGCAGATTTTTTACACAGATGTTGGTGGGTGCCTGGTACTCACTGCTGAGTGAGGTTGTGGAAGTGGATACGATAGTGAGTTTTAAGGGGCTTCGTGACAAATCCATGAATGGGATGGGAATATGTTCCCTAGAAGGGTAGGGGGTTTTACTTCAGTCAGGCAGTATGGTCAGTGCAGGTTTGAGGCCCGAATGGCCTGTTTCTATGCTCTAATTTTCTTTGTTCTTTGGCTTTGTGAGTGAAGTCAGTGGCTGAAATTCTCCGTACCCTGCCATCATTGCTAACAAGAAGGGCGAATTTGCCACTCCGCCAAAACTCCATTCACTGCAGTGGGACTGGAGAATCCCAGCTGCGGGTGAGATCGGAGAACTCCGGTCACCATCTGAGTTTTCAGAGGAAATTTGTGTTGTACATCCTGTCCTTTGCAGTCACTGGGCTTTGTTCTTTGAATGCAAGCTATTGATGTGCAAAGCACAAAACAGCGTGGGAAACAGGCCCTTCGGCCCAACGAGCCCACGCCGCCACCTCGATGTTCCCACTTTTACATGCGATCCCTGTCCATGTTTATAGATCTATGGATTAAAAACCAAATTTGAGACAATTTAGGGAGAATTTGTTTTGCCAATTAGCCTAAGAGCACATCTTTGGGATGTGGGAGGAAACCGGAGCTCCCAGAGGAAAACCCACGCAAGCACAGGGAGAATCGCAAACTCCCACAGACACAGGCCCAAATCCATGTTATCTGCACAGCACAGCGATAGTCACTGAGCTGTCGTGTTGCCTTTCAGATGGTCCAGGTCAAGCATACACTAATGATGTGAAGCAGTAGGATACTGTCAAAAAAGGTCCAAGAGCAGCCCTCTCACGGCCCATTGCGTGTATGCTCCTTGTTAGACAACAAGGTGGACCAAAGCACCTGTAGGATAAAAACAAGTACATCAATATCATCATCTATTTACACACTTCCCAGGGACTCCCAAGGCTCATGATCCTATTTTAAATCAGTTTTCTATACCCCTCCATTCCCATTCTGTTCATGTGCCCATCTAAGTATTTCTTAAATAGCTCCAGAGTACCTGCCTCCACCACTTTACTTGGCAGCGCATTCCATACCCCCACCACCCTCTGTGTGAAAAAACTCCCTCTAGCATCCAAATTATACCTTACCCCCCTCACCCTAAGCCCGTGACCCCTCGTGCTATTTGAGTCCATCCTAGGAAAAAGCTTAACCCTGTTTACTCTATCTATCCCCTTCAAAATCTTGTACACCTCTATCAGATCTCCTTTAAGTCTGCGTCTTTCTAAGGAAAACAGTCTCAATTTGCCTAATCTCTCCTTGTAACTCAGACCTTCCATACCAGGCAGCATCCTGGTAAACCTCCCCTGCACTCTTTCCAGAGTCTCCACGTCCTTCTGGTAGTAAGGCGACCAGAACTGGACGCAGTATTCCAAATGAGGTCTAACCAGCGTTTTATACAACTGCAACATTAAAGGCCAGCTCTTGTACTCTATACCCCTTCCTATAAAGGCTAGCATACTATATGCTTTCTTCACAACCTTCTCCACTTGCTCTGCCACCTTCAGAGACTTGTTCACCTGCACCCCCAGGTCCCTCTGCGTTTCTATACTCTTAATAGGTCTACCCTTTATCATATACCTCCCCCCTACATTCTTTCTCCCGAAATGCATCACCTCACATTTATCAGGATTGAATTCCATCTGCTATCTGTCTGCCCAAGCTACCAGCCTATCTATGTCCTGCTGCATCGCCTGACAATGCTCCTCACTATCCGCAAGTCCAGCCATCTTTGTATCGTCTGCAAACTTGCTGATCACTCCACTTACTCCCTTTTCCAAGTCATTTATATATATTACAAATAGAAGAGGTCCCAGTACCTAGCCCTGTGGCACACCACTAGTGATCGACCTCCAGCTGGAGAAACACCCTTCCACTATTACTCTCTGTCTCCTATTACCAAACCAGTTGCTTATCCATCTAGCTACCTGTCCTTGTATCCCATTTGTCTTGACCTTCTCGACTAACCTCCCACGAGGGACTTACTAAAATCCATATAGCCATCATCAATGGCTCG
Source organism: Sphyrna mokarran (assembly GCA_024679065.1). Classification (NCBI taxonomy): domain Eukaryota; kingdom Metazoa; phylum Chordata; class Chondrichthyes; order Carcharhiniformes; family Carcharhinidae; genus Sphyrna; species Sphyrna mokarran. The sequence goes on from JAGIQG010000019.1 coordinate 50,399,732, forward strand.
CCCTTCGTCCACCGTTTTCGTCACCTCCTCAAAAAATTCTACCAGATTTGTAAGGCACGACCTCCCCTTAACAAATCCATGCTGCGTATCCCTAATCAGATCACAATGCTCTAAGTGTCTATACATCCTATCTCTAAGAATCCCCTCCAACAGCTTCCCTACCACTGACGTCAAACTCACCGGCCTATAATTTCCAGGGTTATCCCTACCACCCTTTTCAAACAATGGTACAACATTACAACCTAATCGAAACATATAATATAAGATGATTAGAGGTTTAGATAGGGTGGACAGTGATAGCCTTTTTCCTAGGATGGAAAAAGCTATCACGATGGGACATAGCTTTAAATTAAGGGGTGATAGTTATAGGACGGATATCAGAGGTAGGTTCTTTACCCAAAGGGTGGTTTGGGAGTGGAATGCCCTGCCTGCAGCAGTTGTAGATGCACCAAGTTTGGTGGTGTTTAAGAGGTTAGTTGATAAGTATATGGAAGAGAAGGGAATGGTTTAGTTTGGAGGGGCATTGCTTTTTATATTGGTTGGCGCAACATCGAAGGCCGAAGGGCCTGTTCTGTCGTGTAATGTTCTATTAGTTATTCTCCAGTTCTCTGGGACCTCACCTGCATCCAAGGAAGAGACAAAGATTTGCATCAGAGGCCCAGCAATTTCACCTTGCACCTCTCTAAGCAGTCTGGGATAAATGCCATCAGGGCCTGGAGATTTATCAGTTTTAATGCTACCTAGAAGCTCTAACACTTCCTCCCTCAGTATGGATATTTGCCTCAACTGTTCCACAGCTCCCTCAGAGACAGGAGCTGTCAACAAGCCCCTCTCCTTCGTGAATACCGATGCAAAGTATTCATTCAGGATCTCTGCCATTCCCTCGGGCTCTAAGCACAGTTCCCCTCCTCTGTCCCTAAGAGGTCCGATTTTTCCTCTAACCACCCTTTTATTCCTAACATTGGAGTAAAAAGCCTTTGGGTTTTCCTTAATCCTATCCGCCAAAATCATTTCATGCCCCCTTTTTGCCCTTCTAACTCCCTGTTTGAGCTCCCTCCTACTCTCTCTATATTCCTTCAATGCTGTCTCGGTTCCCAGCTGCTTCGACCTATCATACACTTCTCTTTTCTTCCTAACCAAGTCCTCAAATCCACGGCTCTCTAATCCTACCTTTCCCATCTTTCCTCTTGGCTGGCATGTACTTATCTTGCAACATTTTCAGTATTGCCTTGAAAGAGTCCCACATGCCTAGCATGGACTTACCCTCAAATAACCGTTCCCAATCAGTTTCCCTAAGTTCCTGCCTAATTTGACCTAATTCATAAGAATGTACAAAATATCTCTTGGGAGGCGGCAGAGGGATGAAAAAGAATTGGGTGCTGTACTGAAGAAGAAAAGACGAGGGACGTGGGAAGTCACCAAATGGTGATTCAGTGATGAGAGGCATCACCCAGGCAAGTTCACAGGAAAAGGCTGTTAGACTGATGGTCAAGCATCAGCTAATCGGTTAATGAATTATTGTGCTTTTCAATTGATGTAGACAGGCAGTGCAGAATAAAGATGGATGTGATGGTAAGATAAAATTAAAAAAAATTACAGCACGGGAACAGGTCCTTCAGCCCTCCAGCCTGCATTAGCCGTGCTTCCCGACTGAACTAAAACCCCCTACCCAATCAAGTGATGAAACTGACGGGAAGACAGTTGGCAACCCAGTTTTTTGCCCCAACACCCAATTAAATCCAGGGAGAGAATGTTCGACTGACTCCCTTTCCATCCTGATGGTAATTAAGGTGCCAAGGTGGCCACTTTAGGGGCTAATTCTGTTGCCACTAGTCTTCAACAAGCAGTGGATGGACTTGCCATGCAGGGGGATGGTCCAGGCCTGCTTGTGGTCCTCTTGTTTGGGGTTGGGGGGGGAATTCATTTTGAGTAAATTATGACTTATCCAAAATATTGTGCAGTGTGATGAAAAGAATTGGTCGAAGGGTTGAAAGAGGTGATAGGAAGGTAGAGCCTGGTGTCATTGCAATAGAAACTGACCAATCATTACAGGGGATGTTCCCAGCGACAGAGGCCTGGGTTCAATTCCAAGCCTTAGTCCGTTGTCTGTATAGAGTTTGCATGTTCTTCCCATGTGTGCCTGGGTTTCCTCTGGGTGCTCCAGTTACCTCCCACAGTTCAAAACATAGTAGATTCAGAAAGAATGCTCCCAAGGGTTGGGGGGAATCTAGAATTAAGGGTCAGAGTTTGAAGATAAGGAGCAAATCTTTTTGCACTGAGGTGAGGAGAAATTTTTTTCACCCTGAGGGTGAAGAATGTATGGAATTTGCTATCACAGAAAGCTGTTGAGGCCAAAATGTTATTTGACTTCAAGAAAAAAAAATTAGATATAGTTCCTGGAGGATAAAGGAATCAAAGGATGGGGATGAAGGAGGATCAGGATATTGAATACAATGATCAGCCATGATCGAGATGAATGGTACAGCAGTCGAAGGTCTGAATGGCCTCGTCCTGTTTCTAGTTTCTATGACTCCCAACATGGTGCATGAAAATGTGGAGAAAAGCAAAGCCATGGATGGGTCATTAGGGTCTCCAGATTTGATAGTACTGGGAAGTGTGACCATTGTTAGTGACAACGCTATGGTTACACATAGAAAATAACTTGGAAACTGAATTTGTTTTTCCCATCTTAATTCAACCAAGAATCATTCATTATAGCCTGTGGCTCAGCCACTTATTGATTTAAATAATCCCCACAAATCTATTACCTTTCTACTTGCAGGGATATTTGCCTCACAGTCATTATAAAATTAGGTATTAAAATGCAAAAGATATCAAATAAGAAAATAACAGAATTGTCAAATAAAATAGCTGTTTATTGGATATGACCAAGAGGGGGTTGGCAAGACATTTAAAGGAATAAAAGTCATTCCGTAAGTTATTTAACATTGTTTTTATTTACAGACAGTGGTTAGGCAGAAAAGCAAGGAATAGTTTCTGAATCAGTTCTATTGGGTCTTATGAAAATCTGAGACAATCCATTGAGGAAATGTTAATGCATAAAGAAGAATGCTGTGTTAAATCAATTCCATCAGTAGTTAGATTTTTATTAAGTTTATTTTACAATAAAGTTTTCATATTGTTTTGTGCTGTTAGAACCATTAGTTACATCATGTAACTTTTGTATATACAACATAAAAATTACTATGCATTCTAGTGTAAATACATTAAGGATGGTAATAAAACCTCAAAACTTTATAATAGTCAGTTTGCCATATTTCATACAGTACTTGCCCCTAAGTAAACAGTTTATAACAATGTATGTAAATAATAGTTATTTACAGGATAAAATACGATTAACCAGAAAAACGAGAATACTAGTAGTTATTTACAGACCTTATAAATAATTTAATACGCTGTTTCTACAAAACAAGTTACTGATTCACCATTGCACACGGTGCTTGCGCTTCTGAACAGTACAACAGTTTGACAGCTGAATAGGAAACAACTTCACAAAGATGATGTAGTTGAATCTAGGATTTCTCTTCCATTGCAAACAGTAGGAACATAGTGAGCACTGGCAGACGCTGCAAAGCAAAAGTATCATGGCATGTTATTCCATGTGCCCTTTAGAAATGTAGAAAGAAAATCATCCAAATCAAATTTACTTCCTCCACTGTTTTCTCTCCTTACCCCTGAAAGAACCGGCTCATAGAATCCTTACAGAGCAGAAGAAGGCCTTTCAGCCCATCCAGTCTGCACTGACCATAATCCCACCCATGCTCTATTCCCATGTATTTACCCTAGCTAATCCTCCTGACAATAAGGCACAATTTATCATGGTCAATCCACCTAACCCGCACATCTTTGGACTGTGGGAGGAAACCGGAGTATACGGAGGAAACCCACGCAGACACAGGGAGAATGTGCAAACTCCATACAGACAATGACCCAAAGCTGGAATTGAACCAAGGCTCCTGGCACTGTTAGGTAGCAGTGCTAACCACTGTGCCACCGTGCTGTGCCACTTGCTGCTGTACAGTTCCCCCAGGCACCAAGAACCTTCTGCCATTTGATATCTTTCATGTGAGCCAAGACCAGGAATATCAGAAGATTGTTCAACATCACAGATATGTCTAATCTTGTCCACACTGCCAAGTGCACAGTTGTGCGTTTTCCTGGTGGAGTGATTAAGGATTTGGACACTGGCCAAATTTCCCCACTCTCTAATCTAATGATGCTGAGGCCAACTCCAGACTTTTAATTGACAAACTACCTTTGTGGAAATGATTACTTTATTGTGACAACTAAACAAACCTTAAAAGAAATATTTGCATGGTTGATAGTGAGCAGGATTGCAGCAGACTGCAGGAAAATATCAATGGACTGGCAGCAAAACAGGAAGCAAAATTCAACCAGGAAAAGCATGAGGTGATGTATTTGGGGAGGTCAAACAAGGGGAAGGATTACACAGTAAATGAGAGGATACTGAGAGATGCAGACAAAGTGAGATACCTTGCAATGAAAGCCCACAGATCCCCAAAGGTAGCAAGGGACAGGTAGATGAGATGGTTATGAAGGCAGATGGAATCCTTTTATTTATTAGCCAAGACACAGAATATAAGAACAGAGAGGTCAGGCTGGAGTTGAATAAAACATTAGTTCAAACACATCTTGAGTAGCATGTGCAATTCTGGTCAACTCATTACAGGAAAGCCATAATTGCATGAGGGAGGATGCAGATGAGATTAACAAGGATATTACCAGGACTGGAAAATTACAGCTATGAGGAAAGATTGGAGAGGTTAGAGTGTTCTCTTTGGAACAGAGGAAGTGGAAGGGAGATTTGATTGAGATGTACAAAATTGTAAGGGGCCTGGACGGCCTTATTCATCTTAACACAGAGATCAGTGATTAGGGAGCACAGATTTAAACTGATAGAAAGGTTAGAGAGGAAATAGGGAAAAATATTTTTTCACTCAGTGGGTTGTGGGGGTCTGGAACTCACGGCCTGAAAAGGCAGGCAAAAACCCTTAACTCATTTGAAAAATATCTGGAAAGGAACCTGGGGTCCTGTAACCTGCAGTAATACAGAGCACATACTGAAAAGTGGGATTAGGTGGGTGTTGGGTTTGTAAATCGGTGCAGACATCATGGGCAGTAAACTTTCGATGTTTCTAACTAAATAAATTTTTAGTTGACCTTTTTCTTAAAGTTTCATAAGAGTTAGAACTTAAAATTAATCAGATCCGGCAACATCTATGGAGCAAGAAACAGTTAATGTTTCTGAGTCGAACATATTTCTTCTTTGGAATCAAAACATTGATTCTGCTTCTCTCACCACAGATGCAGATGTTTTGGTTATTATAATACGTTCGGGATAGTTGGCTGGGTGGGAAGCAAAATCAGAGGGGCTGGATTTTACAGAGCAGTGTATTTCTCAAACACTATCCCCCCCTGCCTCCCGCTCCCCAAAACATGCAATCACCACTGAGTGATGAGGGTGGGGTGGGCTAATCTCTTTGCTGAACCCACTGCTGGGGTGTACCTGGCAGCCTTGCCCTGTGGCATTGCCACCCCCTCACTGGTAAAATACCAGTGTGGAAAGAAAGAAGCCCTGAAGTGGCCATTAATTGACTATTTGAGGGCTTCAATTAGCTCAAGGGCAGGCAGGGCACCCACCTCAGCGCAGGTCAAATGCCAGACAAGGTGCCCGCCATCCCACCCATCATCCTGCCAGCCTGTGGTTACCGGGAAGGATGAGTGGGACATAAAATTCTGGTCAGGGGTTTAATACCTGCATTTTCCACACATTTGTGGGAATCATACATGGTAGAGAATTACAACCCCAATGGGCAAAGAGAAAGAAAATTCCTTCTGAATAACTTATTGTTGGTATTGGGATACGTTCATAAAAGTTAATCGGGAGAGGAGTGGTAGGTGTGTTTTTTTTTCAGGGATTTAGAGGCTCTTCTGCATAGGTTATGGGTGAAGAATAGAAAAAACCCCACAGAATTAGCCCCACTTTTTACTCACAGTGCGAGTGACTAGTGACAGTTCCGCTGACACTGAACCGGTTCGTGGTGAGTCTGTGACTGGTCACATTCTTCTGTGGCTGAAACACGATGATGTGAACCTTGGGAGCAAAGAGGCAGCCCAGCACCACAAAACCACTCAGGCTGACTGAGATACACATGGTCGTTGTCTGAACCTGGGGAACAAAAGCAATTGTTCAATATTGAACAGGTTCTTAAAACCTGGAGACAAACACTTCAGCTACGTCCGGCAAACATTGTGAGTGTGTTTGTTTCAAATCAAGATTCAGAGTGTCCTAATTGGGCAATCAGGTACAAGTTACAGCTGGAGTTACTCAGAAATCAAATTCAGCTTGGGAAAGCCACAGGATAGAAATCACTGCTAACATCGGTACAATTGGAACGCCTAATATGTTTCCATCACATGCTTTGCTACTTTATTTTAACAGAAACTTTATCCTGTTTTAAAAGAATGGATGACTGCCCCGAAAATAATGGAGACAGCAATCTGATAATTGTGAAATCCATGTTCTGATTATTTTGTCAATAATAATTTTTTACCTTGTGTTCCAGGGGGTGTCAAATTCATGTTAAATATTGGCTTGAAGTGAACCATGAGACATTTTAATTTGGTAATGTTACGTAGAAATCCTGATCCAGGTCTAGTCCAATTCCAAGTGTGTTGTGCTACTTCAGGATCACTTGCCAAGCTAAGTTGACAGCGATGTGCTGTTACTCATAAATTCTCATCGTGTTACAGTCTTTCTCTGGACACGCCATTTGGATAATAAATCAAACTAGTGATGATGTTACTGGTTTAGTAATCTAGAGCCCTTGTCTAATGATCCTGATGAGTTCAAAGCCCACAGTGGTAGCTGGGGAATTCAAATTAAATAAATCCAGATTGAAAAAAGTTACAGTCAGTGGTAGTAGCTACTAGATTGTCTTAAAATCCCACCTACTTTACTGACGGCATTTTGGAAAGGAAATCAATCATAGAATCCCTAGAATGCAGAAGAAGGCCATTTGGCCCATCGAGTCTGCACTGACTCTCTGGCAGAGTATCTTACCTGGGCCATCTCCCCCAGCCCCACACATTTACCATGGCTAATCATCTCACTACACATCTTGGGACACTAAAGGACAATTTAGCCAATCCACCTAATCTGCACATCTTTGGAATGTGTGAGAAAATGTGAGCACCCAGAGGAAACCGAGGCAGACCCACGGGAAGGCTGGAATCAAACTTAGGTCCCTGGCAATGTGAGGCAGCAGTGCTAACTACTGTGCCACCGTGCCACTCCCACCCTTACCCAGACTGCCCTATATGTAACTCACAGCTCACAGCAATGTGACTGACTCTTAACTAGTCTCTGAAATAATCCAGCTAACCACTCAAACACACCGAAACAGAAAAAAAACTATGACAAAAGTAAAATTATGGATTGCAGCATCTCATGCTGGGCTGGATAGTGACACCCACATCTCCTGAAAGAACAGGGCAAGTTGTGAACTCTATGTGTAACGTCTGTGGATGATTCAATCTTTTCCATGCCAATAATCCATTGCAGGAACAAAAGATGATAGGGAACTTATGGAAAGGGGTCTTTGTTAAAAAGCAAAATGAATTGGATCATACTAGTCCCCGTAGTACGAGAGGAGCTATCTGCCAATACAGACACAATCTGGGAGACACATACAAATTAGATAGGCACTGAGATTCTGTGAGTAAGTAATTCCCACTCCCCATGACCCAGATTCCAGTTAATGGTGCAATATTGAGTACACAGATTGGGAGCTCCCAGATTCAATTATTGTACTTTACTGGGTTACATGACCTCATTCGGAGTAGCAATTGAGCTGTATAATTTGTCTCCAGTGTCCTAGGATTCATACTTTTCCACTATTGTGTAATGTATTAACCTTGCGAGAGTCCTGACCACAAATGGACTAACACTTTTGTTTAAATTGCAGATAAAGATATTCATAAAAAAATGTACGTTAGTCACTATTACCACCCTGTGATCTTAAATCATTTGTTCCCACTTTAGATGTATTTACTACCACTTCTGCCAGCTCTGACTATACCACACCGCTAGCTATATTAAAAAATGGTTCTCATTGCCATCTACACCAATTCTCTTAAAACTATACAAAGCAGCCAGCTATTTTGAGCAATTCAAACAGCTGCTTGCAGTCACATTCTGCTCATATAAACATGTGAGCATACAAATAGGGTGGCACAGTGGCACTGCAGTTAGCACTGAGGCCTCACAATGCCAGGGAGCCGGGTTTAATTCTGGCCTTAGGTCACTCTGTGTGGAATTTGCGCATTCTCCTCGGGTCTACATGGGTTTCCTCTGGTTCCTTCCACAGTTCAAAAATGTACAGGTTAGGTAGATTGACTATGCTAAAATTGACTTTTAGTATTGGGGGATTAGCAGGATAAATATGTGCAGTAATGGGGATATGGCCTGGGTGGGATTGCTGTAAATCCAGGCTCAATGGGTCAAATGGCCTCCTTTTGCACTGTAGGAATTCTATGATTCTTTTATGAAATTACAGGCAAGAGTAGGCCATTTAGTCCCTCAAACTTGGTTCACCATTTAATAAGATAATGGCTGACCTGATTGTGCCTTCAAATCTACATTCCATCTACCCCAATAACCTTTGACTCTCTTGTTAGTTAAGAATCTATTTATCTTTGCCTTAAAAGTTATTAATTGACCCAACCTCTACTGCTCTCTGAGGAAAAGAGTTCTGAAGCACCAAACCCTCAGAGGAAATAAAATCTTATCTCCATCTTAAACAGAAATCCCCTTATTTGTAAGCTGTGTCCCCTAGTTTTGTCTCTCTCACAAAGAGAAATTCTCTTTCAGCATCCACCCTGTCAAGTTCCTTCAGAATCTTATATGTTTCCATAAGATTATCTCTCAATGTTCTGAAATGTACGCAGACCCATTTATTCCAACCTTTCCTTGTAAGATAGATAACCTACCCATCGCAGGTACCAGATGAGTGAAACTTTTGTGAACTGCTTCTAATGCATTTATATCCTTTCTTAGTAAAATAGACCAGAACCACACACAATACTCCAGATATGACCTCACCAATGACTTGCACAACTACAGCAAAACATCCCTACTTTTATATTCCATTCACCTTGTAGTAAATAACAACCTGACACTTACTTTCCTAATCATTTGCTGTATCTGAATACTATCTTTTCCTGATTCATGTACCAGGCCAGCCAGATCCCTCTGCACCTCAGAGTTCTGTAATCTCTCTCCATTTAAACAGTTTGCTGCTTTTCCATTCTTCCTGCCATTATATCTTTATCTTTAGCCTCTCACTTAACCTCTCTATATCTCTTTGCAGGTGCCTTATGTTCCCTTCACAACTTACTTTTCTACCTATCTTTGTCTCATCAGCAAATTCAGCAATCATACATTTAGTCCTTCATCCAACTCATTGATATGGATTGTAAATAGCTGATTTGCAGCAATTATTTTGATATATTTACATTCATTTCTGAAGGGTGTTCACAGAAATTTTGAATTTGACCGGGAAAAGACTGTTTCATTTTTATTGCAGTGTTTAAAGTGATGCCAATGAGTGAAACAGATAGCTGGAATTGACATAAATGGCTTGGAGATCCATTAGGGGGAGAAAGTAACAATAACTCATTTCTTTCTGTACTTGAGCTTTTAGAGGTGTTACTTCCAAACAGCATGATTTTAAATTTTGTGAATGTTTTCACATTATATCAGCCATCATGTATAGTGGGTATAGAAGTTCATCTGATTGCACCCATTGTAAGTTGGGAGACCCTGTCATCAGTTTTTGTAATGTTACTATTCATTAACCAGGAAAGAAAACATGGTTCATGGGAAATTTGTTGGACTATTGTGTACCTTTGTCTTGTTAGTAATGAGAAACTGTTCCATGCTTTTTATACATGTCTCAAATAGGCAAAGATCAACGTAAAGGAACCAAGTAAAGATAAAATCAAGATCCTAGTGCATCAGACATCACTTTACATCTTTGCTTTTAAATTATGGAATCATAGAATTTTACAGCACACAGAAGGAGGCCATTCAGCCCATCTGTTTGTAGTGGCTTCCAAATGAGCTACCCAGCAAGTTCTATTCTCCAGCCCTCTCTCCATAGCCCTCGAAATTCATCACTTTCAAATTTATCTCCAGCTCTCTTCTCAAACCTCCTATGGAATCAGCCCCCACCAGTCTCCCAGGCAGTGCATTCCAGAAGCCAACTCTTTGAACAAGGAAGTTTCTGTTCAAATTACTCATGGTTTTCTTGCTAACTATCTAGAAATTGTGACTCCCCACCCCCCCTTGTCACTGACAATCAAACAATGGAAACAGAATATCCTTCTTTACTCTGTCAAAATGGTTCTTAATTTTGAACACTTCAATAAGGTCACCTCTTAAGCTTCTCTACTCTAAATAGAATAAGCCCAATTTCTCCAATCTTTCCTTGTATCTGAAATTCCTCATTCCTGGTATCATACTGGTAAATCTGATTTACATTCTTTCTAGGGCTTTATCATTCTGCCTTAAATAAGGTGTCCAGAAATAAAGTTAATGAAAAATCACTAAGAGTTTAAACTTTTTAAAAGCTTATTTATCAGTGTCACAAGTAGGCTTACATTTACACTTCAATGAAGTTACTGTGAAAAATCATCTACTTGACACATTCTGGCATGTTCAGGTACACTGAGGAAGAATTTAGCATGGCCAACGCACTTAACCAGCACATCTTTCAGACTGTGGGAGGAAACCAGAGCATCCTGAGGAAACCCACGCAGACAGAGAGAACATGCAGACTCTGCATGGACAGTGACCTGACCTGGGAATCAAATCCGGGTACCTGGTAATGTGAAGCAGCAGTGCTAATCACTGTGCCGCCCATAAAATTCGAGTTTAGTAGATATTCTCTTCTATTCAGTGCGCTGAGTTGCTCTGAGAAAAAGAATCCAAAGCTATTAGCTCCTGAAATGGATTGACTCTGATTAATATTTTTTCTGCTATAGCTTCACTGAGTAGATGTAACAATATGTGTCTCTTGTCATCCAAACTGGATATTGTGTTTTATGAATGTACCAGACTGAAAGTTTTATCTTAGGTGAGAACAGCTGGAACAAAGCATAAAACTGTTTTTTCTAGTAAACGTACAATGCAAAAGTTATGATCAAACATTTCACTGAATCAGTACAAGTTTTGCAATGAATAGAATTATAGAATGCCTATAGTGCTTGGAGGTCATTTCGCCCATCAAATGTGCCCTGTCTCTTCAACAGGACATCCCATCCAGGCCCTTTACCCGTCACCCTATGTTTCTATTCCACTAATCGCTCTAACAATAAAGCACAATTTAGTGTGACCAATACATCTAACTTGCACATTTTTAGAACATAGAACACTACAGCACAAACAGACCCTTTGGCCCACAAGTTGCACTGATCATATTCCTATCTACTAGGTCTACTTATTACCCTCAATCCCATTAAATCCCATGTACTCATTCAAAAGACTCTTAAAAAGACCCCAACGAGTTCACCTCCACCACCACCAACGGCAGGCAATTTCACACCCTCTGAGTGAAAAGCTTACCCTGATATCCCCTCTATACCTACTCCCCAGCACCTTAAACCTCTTGTACCGACCATTTCAGCCCTGGGAAATAGCCTCTGAGAATCCACCCGATCTATACTTCTCAACATCTTATCAGGGCACCTCTCATCCTTCATCTCTCCAGGGAGAAAAGACCTAGCTCCCTCAAGCTATCCTCATAAGGCATGCCTCCCAATCCAGGCAACATCCTTGTAAATCTCCTCTGCACCCTCTCAATTACTTCCACATATTTCTTGTAATGAGGCGACCAGAACTGAGCACGGAGTTTCTTCTGGCAACAACAAAGGGAATGAACAAACAACACTATAAGAGTCTTTCTTTGATCACTTCCTGGCATGTGGATATCAAGGCCAGCACTTGTTGCCTCTCTCTATTGCGAAACCAGTGTCATAGTCCATCTCATATAGAGACAACTACAATGTTGTTAGAGCCTAAACATTGTCCATGACCACTTCAGTATCTGAGGAGTTGCATAGATACTGAGCATTGTGTAATCATCAGCAAACATTCCCATTTGTGACATTGTGATGGAAGAAATTCATTGATAAAGCAATTAAGATGGTTGGGGCACGGATAATATCCTGAGGAACTCCTTCTGGGGCTGAGGGCATTGGAAGATGGTTGCTGGAGGCCAATCAGTGGAGAGATTCCCTTTGTCTCCAGTTTTGCTCTGAAGTGCAGAGGGATCTGGGTATCCTAGGGCAGACATCAAAAAAGGTGAGAATGCCAGAACAGCAAGTAATTAGGAAGGCTAATAGAATGTTATTGTTCATTCTGAGGGGGAATTGAATACAAAAGTTATGTTTCAGTCGTACAGGACATTGGTGAGACCATCTCTGGAGTATTATGTATTGCATTGGTCTCCTCATTTAAAGAGATATTAATAAATTTAAAGAAATTCAGGGAATGTTTACCAGCCTAATTCTAGGAATGAGCAGGTTATCTTATGAGGAAAGATTGGAGAGGTTTGGTTTGGAGTTTAGAGAGGTGACTTGATCAAAACTTTTACAATCCTGAGGGCTATTGACATGATGGCTGTGGAGACAAATACGTGGCATATAGAACTAGGGATCACTGTTTAAACGTTTAAGAAAGAGCTGATAAAATATTTTCTCTCTGAGGGATGTGAATCTCTGGAACAGTTTTGCTCAAAAGGCAATGGAAGCAGAATTGATGAATAGCTTTAAGTCAGGGCGAGATAGATTCTTGATTAATAAAGGGCTGAAGGGTATCAGCAATAAGCAGGGTAAGATCAGATCAACTATGAATAGTGGAGCAGTCTCGAGGGGCTGAATGGACTACTCATGCTCCTAGTTTATTTCTTTATATGCTTGCACCCTTTGATGCTGCACTTGGTCAAAATACTGCCTGGATGTGAAGGTCAGTGGCTTTCTATCCCCCACTGAGCTCAGCTCTTTTGTCCATATTTGAAGCCAGGTTGTAATTAGTTCAGGAGCTGAGTGGTCTTGGCAGAACACAAACTGGGCTTCATTGAGCAGGTTACTGAGTGCAAAACAGAGCTGAGACGCAACTAGATCAACGATGATCTTATTGCATGGTAGAGCAGGCTTGAAGGGCTGAATGGCCTACTCTTGCTATGTTCTATGTATGTACTATTGCTGGACTGTTGTCAGGGTCCCGTAGCTTTTGTCATATCCAGTGCTTTTAGCCATTTACTGATATCATGTGAAATGAATTAAATTGGCTGGAAACTGTTATCGGTGATGCTGGGGGATCTCAGAGGACATCAAGATGGATCATCCACTCCGCACTTCTAGCTCAAGATAGTTGCCATTGCCTCAGTCTTGTATTTTGCTCTGATGTGTTGGGCTCCCCAGTATTTAGGATATGGTGTTTGTGGCTTATTCACCTCTTCCTGTTAATTGTTCCATTTTCTCTTACTATTCTTGTCTGGATATGGCAGAGTTTTGATCTGATCAGTTGGTTGTGGGATTACTTTGTCTATCGCGTGCTGCTTCTGCTGCTTGATGCACAGGTGGCTCTGTACTTGTAGCTTCACCTGGTTAGTTTACATTTTTAGGTATGCCTAATGCTGCTCCTGGCATGCCCTCCTGTACTCTTCATTGTACCAGCGTGATCCTTTGATTTGGTAGTAATAGTGGGGTGGGTTGGCCATGAGGTTACAGATTGCAGCTGAATACAGTTCAGCCTCTACAGATGCCCAGTGCTGAGTGGGTAGATCTGTTCTGAATCTGTCCCAACTTGAGGGAGGGTATGCTCTGTATAGATAGAAATTCCTCTAAACAATGGTGTAAGGTTCTTAATTGAACTTACACACAAGTTAACAAATATTTAATTGTTTATGATACTTGGGGGAAAAGTAATATTTTAATAACTTTCTTCTTAGTATTTTATAACTTGCATGAATAAATGTTGCTTTAAAAACCATTATGTTTAAATTTAACTCTTTTCCAAATCTTTTCTGTGTAAAAATGGTCAGAATCCAGAGATATGGCAATAATCTGACTCCAGTTCTGTTTTTCTCTAAACTTGCTTTTGGTTTTGGAAAATCTGCAGAGAGGGAGGGCTGAAATTCCATCTTCGATCTTAGAGGAAGGATTTGGGGAGGAATCTGATGGAGTGATGAGGGTCTTGGCTTCCTCCTGGGAAAATCTGCCATTTATGGGCCTATCATGGCATCAGGGCTATGGGGCCAGAAAGTTCGAACCACAGAGAATGCCAGATGATCAGAGACCAGTGGCTCTTTTGCGCAAAACTTCTGTCAGATTGACCCACACAGAAGCCCCATGTGACAATAGGTCTGCCCAGCACTGAGGTAATTGGGTATTAATTGCCCAGTTAAGGGCTTCATTTGGAGTTGTGATGGGATCACCATCCACAGAAATTTTGCCAGCTGGAAAAGTTTGGCTTTTGGGAATGGTGAGGAAAAATAGCTGGAAATATAGGGAGGTAATAGTACATCCTGCATACACAAAGAAACTCTAATGTTAAGATACGGAATTAGGGAATCCCTACTGTGGAGAAGGAGTTTGCACCGACTTTCCAACAGGACATCTTTTCCAAGCCCTAGCCCCATAACCCCACGTATTTACCCTGTTAACCCCCCTAACCTATACATCTTTGGACACTAAAGAGCAATTTAGCATGGTCACTCCACCTCACCTGCACATGTTTGGACTTTGGGACGAAATTGGAGGAAACCCGTGCAGACATGGGGAGAAGGTGAAAACTCCACATTGACAACCAAAGGCCAGACTGAACCCAATTCCCTGGGTTCCGCCAGAGTTCCGCCGTGTCTCACTGATATCTGGGAAATGTAGAAGAATTGAACAAGCTGTGCCGTGGACTACTGATGGAAAATTAAATACTAATATTTATGGGCATAATGGACAGAATGCTGAATTATGTACGAATGCTAAATTACTTGCTGAGTGACTTTAATTTCACTATTCAATCAGGGGTACATTAATCGTGTATGCAATGAAGAGTTGAACGAAAAGATTTACTAAATAATTACATAAGGAACAGCACCAGGATTTGAGACTAACTTTGACCTATTATTGGAGATTCGTAGCCAATGGCAAATGCCAAAATTCTGACATTAAAATGGAAAATGCAGGTTGGTTAGCACCTGGAGGGAAATGTAACTTCACATCTTGATGGGACCTAAGACATTCACCAGCTTCAGATTCTAACTACTCTGCCAGGCTTTTAAATTACTTACTTACTCTTCAATTAAACATCTATTATGATATTGCCAGCACTTTATTGATAGCATAACTGGGAATACATGAATGTAATACATTTACTTCATCCTCATTGACACTTTGGAAGCTAAATCTTGATGATAGCATAGAAAGAATTAATTACTTACCCTATAATCACTGGATGTCACGTAAAATATAGGGAGAAAGGCAAGCCAGATGATACATGTGGTGTACATGGTAAATCCAATAAATTTTGCTTCATTGAAATTTTCAGGACATTTCCGAGTCTTAAAGGCATAGACTGTACACAGGGTCACCAATACCACGTCATATGTCAAAGACATTAACATGCTGGAGTCCTTTACGTTACATTTCAGAATGACTGTCTCTCTTTTCTCAGGGACTGTGTACCTTCTTGTACCAGGAGCCTCCAGAATCAGCCAGACTGATACGATGATAATCTGAACTGAGATGAGACTCAGACAGATGAAGACTTGAGAACTGGGACTGATGAACTTGGGTCTCTGCGCCCCGTCCTTCACACCATTAAAAATCCTAGCAATGCGGTTGGTCTTGGTAAGCAGTGCTGAGTAGCACACGGCAAAGGATGTGCCCAGTCCTAAGCGGCGCAAGGTGCATATAGCCGGTGAGGGTTTCGCGATAAAGAAAAATGTCATACAGTAGGAAAAGAAGACCCCAAACAGTAAAATGTAGCAGAGTTCACGTCCTGAGGCTTTGATAAGAGGTGTGTTGTTGTGCTTTACAAAGATAGTGGCAACCATCAGGGTGGTGACAATCCCAGCACACGAGATGGTAATTGGTCCCACAGCCCAGGCATCTCCCCATCTGATATACTCCTCTGGTAAGTCGTAGCATCCTGTGAGGTCCTCATTGGGCCATCTACCCGGTCCACAGTCCTTGCACGTGAACTCATCCTCTAAATATGCATAGGGGTCACACGGTACGCAAATCCAGCAGCACACGTCTCCAGGCTGCATGTTTTTGATCTCGTTTTGTGCGCACGGATCGCTGCATTGCGAGGTGGGGATGTGATCTTTGGGCCAGTGAATCAGCGCTGTGTTCAGAGACAAAGACTTTGCCCACTGGCCGACCTTGATGTAGGTGTATTTTCCTGCAACTCTCTGCAAGTTGAACACGTTGTACCGACCAATGCCATCGCCATTTTCATCAAATTTAACTTCACTGTCCATGTCTCCAGGGGGCTGGAAAGGGGCTGGAAAAAGAAAAGCAAGATGATATTAAAAACACATCTTCAACCTCATGGTACTGGTATTGGACTGGGGTAAACACAGTAAGCAGTCTCACAACACCAGGTTAAAGTCCAACAGGTTTATTTGACAGCACGAGCTTTCGGAGCACTGCTCCTTCAACAAGTGACTCATTCACCAAATAAATCTGTTGGACTTTAACCTTGTGTTGTGAGACTACTTACTAAGTGACAATCCCATTGGCAGCACATGTTCCAAAATACCACAGAGTGGTGAAACCACATATACGGATGCACAGTAAAGTCTAAATTCCATCTGCCATGTTTTGGATGATTTACTCAGACACTTCTGCCCAGCACACACACCAGCTACAAAGCTCATGTCATCCTGGGACATAGGCAGTTATTTTCATTCTATGTTATTCTTAAACAGTTAATATAACCATTGTCTACTTAACAGTGGTGGACTCGCCAACATTAAGAGCATTTAAATGGTCGTTGGATAAATATATGGATGATATTGGAATAGTGTAGATTAGATGGCTTTGGTTTCACTGGTTGGTGCAACATCAAGGGTCGAAAGTTCCAAACTGTGCTGTAATGTTCTACTCTTTTTCTGACTCTCCATGTCTGAAGTTTTGCTGGCTGCTGACTCTGATACGCAGGAGTGAATCTTCCACTTATTTTTTTTTTAGAGAATCACAGGAAATCTCTCGAGTCAGAATCACTCTCATTCTATTTTGAACAGACTTCTCCTGAGCTTCCTTGAGCTGTTGCATAAGTCCAGTCACCCTCCTTCCCACACCACTCTGCCCAATTCAAAGTGAGATGGAAGAGCTGGAGGTCGCACTGAGTAACTGTCCAACGTTCAACACCGTTCATGACACCTCAGACACTGAAGCAGTCTGTGTTCAAATTCAGCAAAACTTTTGATGATTTTTGATTTGATTTGATTTATTATCGTCACATGAATTGGGATACAGTGAAAAATATTTTTTTTGCGAACAATACAAAACGAAGCCATTCATAAAGTACATAGGGGAGAAGGAAAGAAGAGAGTGTAGAATATGGTGTTACAGTCAGAGGTAGAGTTTGGAGAAAGATCAGCTTAACATATGGTAGGTCCATTCAAATGTTTAATGCCAGTCTTGTACTGGCAAGTGGCAAATTTGCACCACACAAGTACCAGGCAATGAATATCTCTAACACTAAAGGACCTAATCAAGTCGATAAGGTTGTTAAGAAGGCATACCGAGTCTTAGCTTTTATTGGTAGGGGAATTGAATTTCGGAGCTGCAACGTCATGTTGCAACTGTACAAAACTCTAGTGCGGCCACACTTGGAATATCGTGTACAGTTCTGGTCCCCACATTATAAGAAAGATGTGGAGGCATTGGAGAGGGTACAGAGGAGGTTTACCAGGATGTTGCCTGGTATGGAGGGCAGGTCTTATGAAGAGAGGTGAGGAATTTGAGGTTGTTTTCGTTAGAAAGAAGGCGGCTAAGAGGAGACCTTATTGAAACATATAAGATGATTAGAGGTTTAGATAGGGTGGACAGTGATAGCCTTTTTCCTAGGATGGAGAAAGCTAGCACGAGGGGACATAGCTTTAAATTAAGGGGTGGTAGTTATAGGACGGATGTCAGAGGTAGGTTCTTTACCCAGAGGGTGGTAAGGGTATGGAATGCCCTGCCTGCTGCAGTTGTAGATGCGCCAAGTTTGGTGGCGTTTAAGAGGTTAGTAAATAAGTTTATGGATGAAAAGGGAATGGTTTAGGTTAGAGGGTCATTGCTTTTTGTTAATTGGTCGGTGCAACATCGAAGGCCGAAGGGCCTGTTCTGCGCTGTAATGTTCTATGTTCTTAACCATTATCCTTGACATTCAATGGCATTACCATTGCTGAATATCCCTCAACCAACATCCTGGGGGTTACCATTGACTAGAATTTAAACTAGGCTAGCCATACAAGAGCAGATCAGAGGCTGGGAATACTGAAGAGAGTAATTCAGGCCCTGATATCCCAAAGCCTGTGTGTAATAGAATACTCTCTACTTGCCTGGATGAGTGATGCTCCAACAACACTGAAGAAGCTTGACACCATCCACAACAAAGCATTCCATTTGATTGCTACCCCTTCCACAGACATTCAATCCCTCCATCACTAATGAACACTAACAGTAGTGTATGCCATTTTTAAGATGCATAGCTGGAACTCACCAAGATTCCTTAGAAAGCCCACAACCCTTATCATCTAGAAAGACAATAGCCAGTGAGCATCCGTGGAAAACTATTGCAGAGGAGGAGAGGTAATTAATGAAAGGCAGGCCTGAGAACCAGGAGACGCTGCTCCCAGCATCGCTGTCTATGGGTGAAGCAGTGCTGGATCCTCATGGGTCCATTGCCTCTCACCTCACTGTTAGCACAGGAGCAATCAACATCCTCCGCCCCCCCGGCCAGCTCGGGGAGTCTGTGCTCAAACTTTGAGAGGTTCTAGCAACCTTTGTCCATCTGGGATTTCTCCCTCTTGTTATGAGCTGCTTCGTCTGCATAGAAATAGCTGGAGAGAGGATAAGCATGATGCATGCAGGTGCTGATGGTAAGGATGCCTGGCATCTGTGATTGATGATTGGCAGCGGTGAGGTGACGCGGACACAACCCACAGGAAAGATGGAGATGTGGGTGAATGAGTGAGGGATGGTGTCCCTTGAATGAGATCTCTGTGGAGAGGTGTGTGAGATGACAGTGATGAAAAGAGTAACTTATCCTGGTGGAACGCAGGAGAGCATTCATTGTCTCTGTGCACTGGATGACTGTCCTCTTCTGCAAGGTGTTAGCATTGACCACTGCTCCCCCTGCATCCCATGCTGAACTGGTCATCTTATTGGCAAGGTCTCTGCTCAGGGCGTGGGTATATTATATCATGGTGAGCCAGCAATCGCTCCAGGGAAGCTTTGGTGAATTTTGGGGCAGTATTCTTATCTTTTATAGCTATGCTTTCCCAGTGGTAAGTTAGCTGTGTGCAGGGGCAAACTTTAAGTGTGGAACCCCGATCATTAATATAATCGGGGGAGGTGAATCAGAAGCGATACAGCCTGGAACCTGGGCCTGCAATTCTTTTCTTCCAAGTGTGGGCCCAACATTGCCCTTCCCACCTGATATCGGCCTTTGAGAAAATCTCACCCTAATGTCAGAGGAATCATGAATCAACTCTTTACCTCTCTTAATGCAGCCAGACTTTGGAGACACTTGCTGTGATTGATATTTACATCAGTACAGACGCGTCAACAAAAATGCACTAAGTACTGACATGTCCCTTTGTGTTCAGAACAGTGCATTTTGCCTAAAGTTTTCCCTAAATGGACACAAAGTTAGAAAAATTACACTTTCTTTAGCTAAGGAAATCTGAGAGATGGAAGTGACAGTAAAGTTGAACGAGAATAAAGTAAAATGAATCTGAGATTGCCGGGAATCCCTGCAATAACAGTAGGTGGCACTGTGGCCTTACTGTATTGAACTGAAAACATGTTTTAATCTGTCTACTGTGGAAAAATATGTTCCAAAATTTTACCCAAACGGGAGTAATACAATAATTGTGTAACTGCAGAATAGCTCCAAAGCTTTTGGAAAACACATTGGTCTTCTGCCATCTTATAAAAACCAAATTCAAAGGCAGAAGGGAATATTTACAATGTTGTTACATCATATACAATTTGAACTTTACAGTGTTGTAATCCCCGTAGAGATCAATAATTTTAAACAAGAGTTTTGAATTCCCAGTGACCAATCTAGAGGAATTGCACCACATTTCAAGTTTTAAGACAAAATTGTACTCGCCTTTACTACTACCTCTGGCAGCTCATTCCAGACACTCACCCCCCTCTGTGTGAAAAAAATTGCCCCTCTGGAGACTTTTCTATCTCTCCCTCTCACCTTACACTCATGCCCTCTAGTTTTAGACCTTTGGGAAAAGATATTGACTATCTAATTGATCTGTGCCCCTCATTATTTTATAGACCTCTATAAGTTCACTCCTCAGCCTCCTACGCTCCAGAGAAAAAGTCCCAGTCTATCTAGCCTCTCCTTATAATTCAATCCATTAAGTCCCGGTAGCATCTTAGTAAATCTTTTCTGCACTCTTTCTATAATAGCGTGACCATAATTGCACACAGTATTCCAAGAGTGACCTTACCAATGTCTTGTCCAACTTCAACAAGACATTCCAACTCCTGTATTCAACGTTCTGACCGACGAAACCAAGCATATCGAGTGCCTTCTTCACCACTGTATCCACTGTGACTCCTTTTTCAAGGAGCTATGAACATGTACCACTAGATTGCTTTGTTCTGTAACTCTTCCTAATGCCTCCCATTAACCGATTAAGTCCTGCCCTGGTTCAATCTGCCAAAGTGCTTCACCTTACATTTGTCTAAATTAAACTCTGTCTGCCATTCATCAGCCCACTGGCCCAATTGATGAAGATCCCATTGCAATTGGAGATAACTTTCTTCATTGTTCACTATGCCCTCAATCTTCGTGTCATCTGTAAACTTACTAACCATGCCTCTGATATTCTCATCTAAATCATTAATATAAATGACAAATAACAGTGAACCCAGCACTGATCCCTGAGCTAGTCACAGATCTCTAATTTGAAAAACAACCCTCTACAACCTCTGGCTTCTGTCAAGAAGCCAATTTTGTATCCAATATCTCCCACTTTCTATGCATTTTAGCTTTGACAAAGGGTCATCTGGATTCAAAATATCAGCTCTTTTCTCCCCTTACAGATGCTGCCAGACCCTGCTAAGATTTTCGTCTCTTTGGGTTTTTACAACAATTGACAATGGTTTCGTGGTCATCACTAAATTCTTAATTCCAGGTGTATATTATTGAATTCAAATTCACCATCTGTCGTGGCAGGATTCAAAACTCAGGTCCCCAGAACATTAGCTGAGATTCTGAACTAATAATTGAGTGATAATATCACAAGGCTATTGCCTTGTTGAACAGTATAAGATCAACATCAACTGAACATTACTTGGTAGGCAACTAATGCTCTAATTTTTGTTCAATAATAACCTTTATTAATGTTTTAACAAGACTAACAACCCACACTACATTTGCACACGTTAGCACACTTTCAACAGGATTACAGTCTTTATCATTACTCCCAGTTGCCAATGGATTCACAACTCCCTACTTTACCAAGTTGTAATATCAAATGACTGTCCAAAGATGCTTCCATCAGTTTTCAGAAAATTTCCAAACTGCCCACAATCAGTAAGGCCCAATCTGGTGATTTCTTCTCATGTTCAAATCAAAGTGAATCTTCCCATATTTAGATTGCCATGGGTTGTATGTCTTCAATTAGAGACTGTCCTCCCTGTTGCATTCTGCCTGGTAGTTTGCAGAGGAACGTACCCTTCTGTTCTCTGCTTAGTTGCAGCATTTCACCTCTGTGAGACTTTTGCTCTCTGTCAACAGAGTTTGTGTCCCTGGGATACTGGACAGAGAAGACAGTGAATCGAACTGCTCCTGTCTTTGTGAACGGTTTAAATCTTTCTCTCAGTCTCAACCTGGGTCTGGCTTCCATGGTGATCAAGCCAAGTGGGTTTGCAATTGGGAAGAACTCATTGCAGATCACATAACTCCCTTCACTACTCCATTTTATCTTGAATTAAAGAGGTAGTCCATAATTATTGTACAAAACTCATATCTCTGTATCAACGTGGGACAGAAGCATTGATTCTGAAACTAACAGCAGTTTATTTGTAGACTGCAGTCTGTTGTTTATTGCAGTGGATTAAGGTACATCCACTTCACTGAAATTCACTATGTGAAATATAGTGCGAGCATTTCCCAAATGGAGAATGTTTTGAGGAGACATTGTCACACTGTTGAATAAAAGTAAAAGTAGGAGCAGAATTTGGCCACTCGGCCCATTGAGTCTGCTTCACTATTCAATCATGGCTGATATTTTTCTCATTGCCATTCTTCTGCCTTTTCTCCATAACCCCTGATCCCTTATTAATCAAGAACCTCTCTCTGTTAAGGTACTTTAGTTAGTTTGATTACATTAACATCATACAATCAGATCAACTGTGAGCTGTCTTCCACTCACTGGTATTATTCATCATCAGTAAGTCAACCCATTCTGTCAGGTGGTGGTTCACCTTCCAAATTTTTTAACATTTGCTGATCACAAAGAGAAGGTGACAGAGACCTAAAATGTCCGACTCCACTCATCCACCTTGGAAAAAGTGTCCATTAAGAGAGGATCTTTATTGCTGGAGGCTGGGCTGGGCAGGGCATGTGGGGGTGGGGGCACATAGATAGAAGAATGTGGACAGGAGTCAGGCCAGCCAACCCTGGAGAAAGCTCAGAGGCAGCCATAGGAGCTACTGGCTGGGGGATTAACTGTTTTTAAGGTCTGTCTCAGTGTTAGGAAAAGGCCGCAAGCCCTCACCCCTCACACCCTCCCTCGCCCTCAACTTCCCATGGTCCATCAGGACCTCACCAATCCTCAATGGCTCTTCCTGCCCCTTATGCCAAGCTATGTCCCTGCACCATCATCCCATAGCCCTTCCTATTCCCAATACCAACTTTTATCTCTCCACCTATCCCATGATCTCTTATAGCCACAGTGTGAGCTCTGCCATTCCACCCAGTCGCTATGTCAAGATATGCCCTTTCTCTCATTACCCATGTAGCCCAGTGCCAAGTTATGGCACTTCCATGTTTACTGACCCACCAAACTAATGAACATTGCAGTGATAATAGAATATATAAAAAAAACTTTCACACTAATTCATTCATAACTTTCTATCTTGTGTTAGAAATCATTTCACTACTGTTCAATAAGTGTCAATCATCGTGACACTTTGAAACATCAATAACAAAAACCATAAACCCTTAAAACCACATAATCTTGTGTAAGTCAACATTGTGAAATTGGTGGTAGAAATCAGAGATCCAGAGTTGATAATCAAGCAATGTTTTCCCTGGACCCTCAGCCAAACCGTATGCTTCACATGGGGTAAGGCACAGAGATATCTCTATGTCCTTTGTGATGAAAAACAGTAATCTCATCGCAATGTTTGTTCGATGCTACAAAGGCTTGCTTCTATTGGAAATTGATTACATTTGGCCTAAATCACTGGTTCCAAAGATATTTTTCACTGGTGGTAATTGCTTCTTGCTATGGCTGTCTGCGAACACAGCTTGAGCAATTCCTCTGGTTTGCCAATTATTCCAATTGACTTGGTACACCAGGTAATGCGTAACAACACCTGGTATCAATGATTCTTTTAGAAGATGATTTCTATTTTTTTCCCAGGAGAGACAGAAACAACATTTGCACCTGCCCCGAGCACTGGAGAAACCATCTCCCAAAAAACAGAAATTAGTGTGTGATTGGAAAATTACTTTCTCCGCTTATTACTTTGATAAGGGAAAGCAGCTTGATCAGAGGATCTTTTCCTATTTCATTGTTCATGTGTGCATTATCTGAAGTGAAGGGCCAAACAGTGCAATATTGACATTGGGGTGGCACAGTGGCAGCCAGGGACCCTGGTTCAATTCCAGGCTTTGGTCACAGTCTGTGTGGAGCCTGCATGTTCTCCTAGTGGCTGTGTGGGTTTCCTCCAGATGCTCCGGTTTCCTCCCACAGTCTGAAATACGTGCCGGTTAAGTGCATTAACCTGAACAGGCACTGGAGTGTGGCGATTAGGGGAATTTCACAGTAACTTCACTGCAGTGTTTCCCAATATCATTCAGCTTTAGAATATTTTGGAAAAACAATAAAGCAACCAGGTATAAAAGAATTGTACTGAAAATTGAAAATAGTATTTTATTACGTCGAGGAATTCAGAACCTGTTGGAAGTGTTCTTGGTCTGTGGCTATGGTTACAAAGAAGTGATAACTAAAAACAGAACACGTGATGAGAAGCTAAAGACATTTTTATGTTCTCCATGACCTTTTCTCAGATTATTATCGTTTATTCCAATAGAACTTAGAAACTGCTCAATGATTCATTCTGTGTTTTTTTTGGTAATGACATCTTCATATTTCTAATTTAAAATGGATCTTTTGACTGGTAATTGTTTTGGATTGCAACACATCAGAGTGAAGATGTAAACATACAAATATCGTGGATACTGGAACCGGAACCAAAAACAGAAAAATGCTGGAAAATTCCAGCAGGTCAGACAGCATCTGTGGAAAGAGAATAGAGCCAACATTTTGAGTTTGGTTACTCTTTTGTCAGTGAAGATGGGTTATTTTGGAAGAATAAAAAGCTGCTATTTGAATATTTGTAAATTTATGGTACTAAGATATTTATCAGTTGCTCAATCCTTCAAAGAGCAGCAGTTTTGTTTTTTTTATTCTATTATTTTCATTGCTTTTACATTAAAATTCTGTTTGAAACAGATTCAGTTGCAACAATCAATCTCCTTTCTGTTGCTGAAATTAATTTGTTCCCTTCCATTTTGATGATTTATGGGCTTTTTTAAAATTATTTTCAAGCTGATACTCTGTAGTCTGGGAAGATTCTGTTGACAGACTGTGAGCTCTGCGTAGCTCAGTGTTTGGCTATGTGTGAAGTGTGAACGGATAGTACGTGGGGCAACAATAGAAACTGAGTTTGTTATCATCACTTTGATTTGATTTATTACTGTCACATGTATTAGTATACAATGAAAAGTATTGTTTCTGTGCCATACAGACAATGCATACTGTTCATAGAGAAGGAAAAGAAAGAGTAGTGTTACAGTCATAGCTAGGGTGGAGAGAAAGACCAACTTAATGCAAGGTAAGTCCATTCAAAAATCTGATGGCAGATTGACATGATGCAGAAGTCGTATTTCCACCTCACTAGACTACAGCAGGAACATTGAAACATAGGAATTAAGAGCAGAAGTGGGCAATTCAGCCCTTTGAGCCTGTTCCGCAGCATGGTGGCACAGTCATTGGCACTGCTGCCTCACAGTGTGAGGGACCCGGGTTCGATTCCTGGCTTGGGTTACTGTCTGTACGGAGTCTGCACATTCTCCCTGTGTCTGCGTGGGTTTCTTCCGGGTACTCCAGTTTCCTCCCACAGTCTGAGAGATGTGCTGGTTAGGTGCATTGGTCATGCTAATTTCTCCCTCAGTGTACCTGAACAGGTGCCAGAGTATGACAAGTAGGGGATTTTTACAGTAACTTCATTGCAGTATTAATGTAAGCCTACTTGTGACACTAAAATAAACTTTAAGCTTATAAGAGAACCTAACTGATCAAGTCGGCTTGGAATAAATTGCAATGCTGTCAGGTTGATCTACTTCGCATTATTTAGAACACAGAACGTAGAACACTACAACACAAACAGGTCCTTCGGCCCATAAGTTGCACCGATCATATCCCTACCTACCAGGCCTATAATTCTCAATCCCATTAAATCCCGTGTACTCATCCAAAAGTCTCTTAAAAGACCCCAATGAGTTCACCTCCATCACCACTGATGGCAGCCAATTCCACTCACTCACAATCCTCTGAGTGGAATCAGCATGGACTCAATGGGTAGAATGGCCTCTCTTTGTGCCATATATGACTCTGTCTAAATGATTTGGTTCATTTATGTGTATTAACATATAGTGAAAAATATTGTTTCTTGCGCACTATATAGACAGGACATACCATTCATGGAGGAAACAAGAGAGTGCAGAACATAGTGTTACAGCCATAGCTAGGGTTAGAGAAAGATCAACTTAGTGCAAGGTAGTTCCACTCAAAAGTCTGACAGCAGCAGGGAAGAAATTGTCCTTGACTTGGTTGATACGTGACCCCAGACTTTTATATCTTTTTCCTGAAGAAGAAAGTGTAAGAGACAATGTCTGGGGTGCAGGGGTCCTTAATTATGCTGGCTGCTTTGCTGAGGCAGTGGGAAGTGTAGACAGTGTCAAAGGATAGGAGGCTGGTTTGTGTGATGGATTGAGCTTCGTTCAAGACATTTTGTAATTTTTTGTGGCCTTAGGCAGAGCACAAGCTACATCAAGCTGTGATGCACCATAGGAAGCATTCTTTCTGGTTGTATCTGTAAATGCTGGTGAGAGTCATAGTTAACACGCCAAATTTCCTGACATGCTGAATGCATCACAAAACATGGGTGGATTCTGGATCTTGTTGATTTGTATGATTTGGCCCCGCACTATGGGTAAATCTACATGTCAAACTATCGGGGGAGGTATGATAATCCCTTTCTGCTTAATTAATGAGGTTTGATTTATATGTGGAGTGGAATTTGATAGCACTGTATTGGAGAGAGGGATGGGATTCTGTAAATATGACAAGCTATTTAAAACTCCATTGAAGTTGACAGGAGGGCAAAATTCTATCAGTGTAAAATTCCGCACATGGTTTATACAATCAGGAAATAACATTTTGCAAATTGACATTAATTAAAAGAGTAAAAGTCCTCTCAATATATTGATTCATCCCATGAGAATGATAGATATGCTGTTGGATCTTATTAATGCTGATTGAGTAACCAGTAAATTGGCTGCACAGTGCCCATCAGTTCCGTACACTCTGTATCAAGATTTGTGAATAGCACTTGTTTGTTAATCCATAGATAATGGAAGAGGCCTAATGTAACATCTGCTGTGTAGATCAGTGCCAACATTCACCTGCTTATGCTGCAATGTCAGGCTTTGGGTAATTTGTTAAGATCTGGCTCATAGTTTCATGTTCCAGCTGGAACTTTTTAATTCATTCATGGGCTGTGCCTATTACTGTCTGGGCTAACGTTTATTCCCCGGCCTCGATTTATTGCTTATCCCTAATTGCCTTGAAGAGGTGCTTTTGAGCTTTTCTTGAACGTCTATTACTGTTACCCACCTGAAACTTTAACCTAATCTTTAATATTTTTGTACTTTTCCCCCATTTTTTGACCAAGCTAGACCCAACAGACCTCTTGCCAACCACTTCCAAGATTCCATCAATGACTTCCTCAGCCCATGATATCTGGGTCACTAATCAAGAATGTTGAAAAAACTTCATCCTTTAGCAGTTTGATCAGGCTGAAGTAATTCCCATGGAGGCCTAGTTCTGTCCATCTGAAGATTGGTTTATTTCATCTCCTTGGTCTCGCTGATGTACCGCGTGAGTCTTGAAGTTTTGAATGAGCTAGGGGAAAGATGGAAAAATTGCCTCTTCCTTTCTACATTTGTAAAGGAACGTTGAAGGTCCAATCCTTACAAAGCAAACAACAAAGAAAATTACGGCACAGGGACGGGCCCTTCCAAGCCTGCACTGACCATGCTGCCCGACTGAACTAAAACCCCTACTCTTGTGGGGACCGTATCTCTCTATTCCCATCCTATTCGTGTATCTGTCAAGACAGCCCTTAAATGTCACTATCATATTTGCTTCCACTACCATCCCCCCCTCCCCCAGCAGTGAGTTCCAGGCACCCATAACCCTCTGTGTAAAAAAACTTGCCTCATAGACTAAACAATCCTAGAAGTGATGGAGATCTGAGGCCATAAAGCTCCTGTCCTGGAATCAAGGTCCCAGGGATGGAAGTCTCAGAGTCACTGGCCAATCAGTGACTGGCAGCTGTTGTGCTCAGCAGCGCCACAGGGGAGAATGTGGCTGTTGGCGGAAGGACAAGCACTGAAATCCTAGCATCGCACAGCAATGCAGGTGACAGTTAAGCACTGTGGGAGGGAGAGAGGTTTTGTGGGGTGGGGGTTGTAAGGAGAGGGTTCCAGGGAGCTCAGCAGCAATGGTGGCTCTCAGTGGTGACCCTACCCCTGTTCCCAGTTTGTAAAACAAGCACCGAATATCTTGAATATAAAGGCAAAATACTACAAATGCTGGAATCTGAAATAAAAATAAAATGCTGGAAAATCTCAGCAAGTCTGACAGCATCTGTGGGGAGAGAATAGAGCCAGCATTTTGAAATTGGGTGACACTTCATCACTGAGTGTCTCTTCCCCCATATCCAAGGAGTGAGAATCTGGCCGTTTGGTTTTAGCTGTCACACGCGCGCGCCTTGGTGACAGGACCACCTACAGCTGGCTTCATAGTGAAGGCCTCATTTGGGAGCAGGACAGGAAGATTGATCATGGGCTTTCCCACCCGGAATACAATTCTGACGAAGAAGGGAAGGTGTCAGGGGTCAGATATCCACTATCTTACCCAATTAAATACCCCTTGCAGCCTCCAGACTCTCTCACCATCATTGAAATTCCACTCTTACTTCGTGTTGCTATATTTTTGTCACAATTGTGCGACTGTTTTTCCTTTAAAACACGTTGAACTCTTTACGTAGAAGTGGTTTAACTGATAGTGTTACATTACAAATGGTTTTCTGATATCTTTTCATGGATATCACTGGCTAGGCAAACATTCCCATTGCCCATCCCTAGTTGCCCTTGAGATGGTGGTGGTGAGCTGTCTTCTTGAACTGCTGTAGTCCCTGTGGTGTAGGTACAGCCTCAGCACCATTAGGGAGGGAGTTTCAGCATTTTGACTCAGTAATTGTGAAGGAACAGCGATACATTTCGAAGTCGGGATGATGTGCGGCATCGATGGAATTTGATGGTGGTTTTCCCAGGTATCTGCAGCCCTTGTCCTTCTAGATGGTCATGTGTTTGGAAGGTGTTTTTGAAGGAGCCTTGTTGAGTTGCTGCAGCACATTTTGTAGACAGTACACATTACTGCTCCTGAACATCAGTGGTGGAGAGACTGCATTCTGGAGATAGCCGGGGAATTAGATGGGGAGATGATGATGTAGTGGTATTGTCTATGAATTAGTAACACTGAGATCCAGCAAGAGGCCACCCTGCCAGAGCCTGAATCAAAGCCATGGCAGAGGATAGTACCTGAGAACTCCTCAGTGTAGGAAGAGGGTGAATGGTTTTGCTGCACTCTGCAAGAATAAATGTCAGGAAGTGACAATTGTAAGGGCATCTGAATGGCCTATTTCTGATCTGATGGTCCAAACTTCCTGTCAGGCTGTGTCAGTGTGCGAGTGCTTAGGGATATTAGAGTTTCGGTTTACAGAATTCAGCAGTAGGTGGGACTGAATGTGTGGCAGTTACTCCATTCACTCAATCTTCTGCCAGTTACAGGACATCCTGCTCTTCATCTCTGAGGGTTCAGGCACTCATGTTCCGAAAATGTTCATCACCCAATCGGTGCAGGACAGGAAGTTGTACAACAGAACGGGCTGGGCTAAGAGCAGAGGCAGCCAGCCCTAAGCCTGAATCCATTCCAGGAAGAGGCCACAGAACTAGACAAAGTGAAACAGGACTGTGTCTGTGCTGACGGGAGATTGGACCATCCCAGGAAGTCAGCGAAGATGCCTCCAGTCTGCAATTGTCAAATGCACCGAGAAACTGAGACATTGCTTTAATTAATGAGCCAACCTCAACATCCACTCAATCATTTTACCTCCATTCAAGGTAGCAGCAGGGAAAGGGGAAGGCCCACAAGGGAACCAGCCACAGAATCAACTCCAATCACACATCTGAGAAGGAAGCCTCAGTGGATACACCCTCTCAGTCTTTGCCTGCCCCCTCCACAATGCGGGATAAGGGCATCAAGGTAGAACAGTAGTTAGCATTGCTGCTTCACAACGCCATGGACCAGGGTCATTGTGCAAACTCAACACAGACATTTTCCCCGTGCCTGCATGAGTTTCCTCTGGGTCCTCTGGTTTCCTCCCACATTCTGAAAGATACGCTGGTTATGGTGCATTGACCCGAACAGGCACCAGACTGTGGCGACCAGGGGAATTTCACAGTAATTTCATTGCAGTGTTAATGTAAGCCAACTTGTGATTAATAAATAAACTTTAACTTTTACTTTCATATTCTCCTCGTGGGTTCTAGAATACTGTTGTGGTCACAATCTGGTGAGCACATCACAGACAGGGATCCACAGGTGCCGGGGGCAGTGACAGCTGAGGTCGCTGACACTCAGAAGATTGCTGGACAGCAGACCTCTGCTCGGTCCCCTGTAGGTTCTGAGCCTCTGGTCTCAGCCCTGAGAGGGTGGTTGGAGATACAGATGCAGGGAGGAGGACATCAGGCTGAGATACCAGAGGCTGTGCACAGACTGGATTGAAGATCGGAGGAGTCTGTTCATGTTCTGTCTGCTCTTGTGTCTCTAGTGGGCAAGTGCTTGGCTGACTGTATGGAAAGGGTAGCAACCGCCTTGGAGACTGAGATGCAGTACAACACAGGGTGACTGCCAGATATGTGCTCAGAACTGCACTCCATTGCTCTCGCTGTGAGTCCTTGCAATGGCAAGGCAAGAGGAGGGTGGGTTCCCTTGAACTCCTTCCAAGTTCCTCTTCTCCTTAAAGAGTCAGGGAGAAACTGGCTCAGATCCACAGGACAGAGGAGGGTCAGTGAGTTTCTCCAGGGGCTTTGTCCCAGGCAGGAGTGGAGTGAGAAATTTTGAGGGAGGAGGAGATTTAAGAAAAAATCTTGGTCATATAATTCCTAGAGCGT
Organism: Sphyrna mokarran; assembly: GCA_024679065.1. Classification (NCBI taxonomy): domain Eukaryota; kingdom Metazoa; phylum Chordata; class Chondrichthyes; order Carcharhiniformes; family Carcharhinidae; genus Sphyrna; species Sphyrna mokarran. The sequence continues at coordinate 50,430,840 of JAGIQG010000019.1, forward strand.
CTGTTACATTGTTTCCTGATGTATGAATCATCCTACTCCCCAAACATCAGTAAACAATGCCTTTTAAATGAATAATTTTAGTGCCAGTTGGCGTTTTATTTTGAACCATGTGGTAGTTTGAAACGTTAGTCTTTAACAGCGCTAGAATTTCATTATGCAATACTTTAATTATTTAATTCAATCCAATTAAAAGCATGAATTACGGAAGATTTTACAAATTTCAGACTGCGGGATGGTATATTGAGGGGTCGCAGCTTTTCCTGATTTATATTCATAACTGGGTGTATGGAGCACAATTTCAAAACTGGGAGATATTTCCAAATCTTGCAGTATCATGAACATTGAGAAGGATAGTGGTAAACTTCAGGAGGATAAAGAAGGCTGGTGGAATGGGCAAACACGTGAGTGATTAGACTTGTAGAGGAATGTGAAGTGATATATTTTAGTCAGAAGAATGATGAGCGATGACATAGAATAAAGGGTACAATTCTAAATCAGTAGCGCCGAAGCAGAGGGAACTGGGTGTATAAATCATTGAATGTGGCAGGACAGATTCAGAAAGCAGTGATCCCTCCATTAAACATTCCCCAGGCAGAAGTAAGTTCCTCCATCCTACTTCCTTGTACTCCCACATTTCTGTGCAGCCTTTCTCCGTCTCCTTTCCTTGAGCATCGCCCCATCCTTCCCTGTTGATTTTCCCCCTCTGCACCCCCATCACGTACACTGCAGAAGGAGGCCATTCAGCCTATCAAATCTGCACTGACAACAATACAACCTAGGTCTTATCCTCTTAACTCCATATATTTACCCTGCTGATCCTTCTAACCTATGCATCCCAGGATACTAAAGGGCAATTTAGCATGGCCAATCCACCTAACCCACACATCCTTGGATTGTGGGAGAAAGCTGGAGCAGCTGGAGGAAACCAACACAGACATGGGAAGAATGTACAAACTCCACACAGAAGTGACCCGAGCCAGGAAAAAAAGCCCAGGTCCCTCGAGCTATGAGGCAGCAGTGTTAATCACTGTGCCATCTCATGCTTTCAAACATCCCCTGCCTCTTGGTTCCATTTTAGCTCAGACTATATTTAGAACATAGAACATAGAACAATACAGCACAGAACAGGCCCTTCGGCCTTCGATGTTGTGCCGACCAAAATAAAAAGCAATGCCCCTCCAAACTAAACCATTCCCTTCTCATCCATATACTTATCCACATTTATTCTTGACTTCTACCTTCTAATTCCTTGGGAGGTCGCTGAAAACAAGAGTTTACATTTATATAGCACCTTTCACATCTTCTGGCTATCACAAAGCATTTCATGGTTCCCTACTGGTTTTTGGCTTTATGGAATGTACTCTTCAGGCAGTTTAAATTCAGCAACGTACAATGAAGGGCAATGGAATAAATGATCAGTTAATTTGTTGTGGGAATGCCATTGGAGCAATGAATGTTGATGGAGCCACCCGGAGAATATCACTGCCTTATTTCATATAAATCATCCAAACAGCCAGACAGGATCTTGGCTGAGTGCTTTATGTGAAAGACAACAGCTCCAACAGTTCAGCTCTGTACTGAAATATCAACCTATATCACAGCCTCAAATCTCTGGAGTTTGAACTCATGAGTAAAAGTGCAATCATTGGCCAAAGCTCATTCTAACTACTTTCTTCAATTTATGCCCTGGTATTATTTTGTTAATTTTTGGCTGAGTTCAGCTTAGATATGCTCATAATGATTAAATATTGTAAGATTTCCTATCAACCATCTCATATTTACTGCAAAATATTCCTATGTCACATTTCATACAGCTTAAAGGCTCAAATTTGTTCAAACAATCTTTATTAAAAATGACAAAGGAAGCCAGCCATTTGAACAGTAAAAACTCAGCCATTATTGACACAAATCATTAGCAAGGAGGGAGAAAGCCAAGTGTTTAATTCTGGGTTCTGACCCACTGGCTGAAAAGCAGATTAACTAATCAATCCCATTCTGGGCAGTTCCATCATTAGACAATGCCACATCTGCAAGAACAATTTTCTGTTTGAAAAGAAATTAGCAAAACAGTTAGCTCAAGTCCAAAAAATGATATGCTGTTATAAATCATTGATTTCAGGAAGTGTAGAGGAGATTATGCCCCTGTCTACATCAACGGGGACAAAGTAGAAAGGGTCAAGAGCTTCAAGTTTTTAGGTGTCCAGATCACCAACCTGTTGTGGTCTCCCCATGCCGAAAGCCCATTAACGCCTCTACTTTCTCAGATGATTAAGGAAATTTGGCATATCGGTTATGACTTTCACCAACTTTCATAGAAAGCATTCTTCCTGGTTGTATCACAGCTTGGCATGGCTCCTGCTCTGCCCAAGATCGCAAGCAACTACACAAATATGAATGTAGCCCAATCCATCATGCAAACCAGCCTCTGATGCATTGTCTCTGTCTATACTTCTCACAGTCTTGGCAAAATGTCCAGCATAATTAAGGACCCCAGACATTCTCCCTTACACCTTCTTCCTTCAGGAAAAGGATACAAAAGTCCGAGGTTACTGCCAATCGACTCAAGAACAGCTTCTTCCCTGCTGCTGTCAGACTTTTGAATGGACTTACCTTGCAATAAGTTGATCTTTCTCTGCACCCTAGCTATGACTGTAACACTACATTCTGCACTGTCTTGTTTCCTTGTCTATGAACTTTTTTTTGTCCATATAGCATACAAGAAACAATACTTTTCACTGTACATGTTAATATATGTAACAATAATAAATCAAATTAAATCAAAACTCCTCATATACTTTTCTGCCAGGAACCCACTGGAATTGGAACTTTTCTGAGTAGGAACTCCCTCTGGACTTTGGCTTTTTTGACAGTGGAAAGAGCCCAAACTGATATCCATTTATGTGGTTCCTTTATTCTTATGTTATTTGTGGCTTTAAAACCTTTCTTTTCTATCCCATTATCCCAGGTTTCAGATGCTGGGGGGCAAATACAGAGGAGATGTTAGGGGTAAGTTTTTCACTCAGAGGTTGGCATCAGTGGTGGTAGAGGCGAACTTGCTGGGGTCTTTGAAGAGACTTCTGGATGAGTACATGGGATTTAATGGGATTAGGAGTTACAGATAGTTCTATGGCCTGGTAGATACTGATATGATCGGCCCAACTTGTGGGCCGAAGAGCCTGTTTGTGCTCTATTACTGTGTTTGTATGTGCAGTTATGATCAAACCTCAGGTTTGATTATGTGAATAAATTAAATAATCTTAGCGGGGCATGCCGCAGCAGATGCTGAGAGGTCATTTCCCTTTGTGGGAGAGTCTGGAACCAGAGTGAGGGGCCATCCATTTAAGGCAGAGATGAGAAGGAATTTCTTCTCTCAGAGGGTGGTGAATCTGTACAATCCTTTACAGCAGAGCGCTATGGAGTGGAGGGTGAATTGTTAGGTGTGTTCCATATGACATATTTTTACCAGTAAGGGAATTATGCGGATAAGGCAGGAAAAGGTAGTTGAGGATTATCCTACCAGATCAGTCATGATCTTGTTGGATGATGGAGCAGATCCAAAGGGCCAAACGGCTACTCTTGCTCCTACGTCTTATTCTGATTTAATCATTAATTGAGTTCCACAAACAGATGGTATGGGGAAACATGCCCCAGCAGATTGTTGAATAATTAAAAATACCCCTGCTTACGGATAAAGAACAAAGGAGTTCAGTTTTGTTTCTCTCTCCTGCGTGAAACATCTCTGACCTTAACAGTGGATAATTAATCACAGTTATATGTATCTGCTATTTAAAGCAGTGACCAATTCTCTGGATCCCATATTCCTAATTACCAATATCATGGGAGATTCACCACCATGGATCTGTAAATATTTCTTGGTATAAAACGCCATTAGTGACTTTTGCCAGGATTTAAAAAATATAATTCATGACATATGGGCTTCACTGGCTACAGCAGAATTTATTGCCAATTCTTAGTGGCCTTTGAGGAGGTGATGGTGATGGAGTTGCCTTCTTGAACTGTTGCAATCACTGAGATGTAGGTACATCCACAGCGCTGTTAGGGAGGGAGTTCCAGGAGTTTAACCTGGTGATGATGAACAAACAGTGATATGGTTCCAGGTTAGGTTGGTGAGTGAGTCACTGTTGTTTTGAGATTTGTAAACTTAGCAAATGATAGCCAAGAATATTTCAATTAAATTTTATTTTACTTTGTGTAACAGTCAACTTTTCATTAACTGCGTATCTGCACACTGTTAATTTAAAACAAATTCATTAAATAAATCTGCGGGAGAAGAATAGAATTTGTTGCTCTGCAGTTTGGCAGGATTGTAATTGTTTTGCAATAATTCTGCAATTAATTAGATGAAACTGTTTTTTTTTCTTCAGTTTAATGGCATTGAGTATTACAGTGACTTGATTACATGATGCTACCTGTATAGCAAGGAGCAGTCTGGTCACTAGTGTCCCTGACAACCACAGAATTAATCCAGAAGGTGAAGTCATTGACATAGATTAATAACACTACCGTGATGCTTGAATTTTGAGGAAGATCTGGAATGTTGAGAGCACTGGCAGTTTTGTGTAGGAAGGGGGGGCAGCTAAATGCACAGTTCAGGCAGCACAAAGTTTGCAAGGGTGGGGGATGAAAAGGGGAAAGGCTGCTCTGGGGGATTTTATCTAATTTATGTTGCCTTCTTCTAATGTGGCATCTGGTTGCATGTTGGTCAGACACTCCCAGTGCACCATTTAAATAATTTCCAGGGGCCCTTATACACACTGGCTGCATTGGGGAAATCAAGTCATTCTGAGTGTTAGAACATAGAACATAGAACAATACAGCACAGAACAGGCCCTTCGGCCTTCGATGTTGTGCCGACCAAAATAAAAAGCAATGCCCCTCCAAACTAAACCATTCCCTTCTCTTCCATATACTTATCAACTAACCTCTTAAACGCCACCAAACTTGGCGCATCTACAACAGCTGCAGGCAGGGCATTCCACTCCCTAATCACTCTTTGAGTAAAGAACCTACCTCTGATATCCGTCCTATAACTCATACCCCTTAATTTAAAGCTGTGTCCCCTCGTGCTAGCTTTCTCCATCCTAGGAAAAAGGCTATCACTGTCCACCCTATCTAAACCTCTAATCATCTTATATGCTTCAATAAGATGCTGGCCTCAATACTCCATTCCCCAATAGTAGTTCACCACACTATCAACCTGTATGTTATCAAATGTCTACTACCTTCAGCATTCTTCTTATAACTGCTTTTGAATCGATTGCAGTTAATTCTATTTAAAATCCTCATACTAAGATATGAAGTTAAAATAAAACTTATTTTTGATTGTCAAAGAAATGAACTGCAATGGGTAATTCATTTTCATTTAAATTTCATGAACAAAAGGTGGTGAAAATAGCCTGATAGATGCCTCGCAAATGACAGCGTGGACAAATCTTAATGCCAGTCATCTCTTGCAAATGATTCTGGTGTAGACTGATGTTTGCTAATGGCTGTAATTAATGATCTGGGGGTTCGAGGCTGAACTGGAAACATCAAAGTAATGAAAGTGTTCAGCCAGCAGCTCACATTCTAATCAGATTTCTGTCCACTGTACAATGTTAATGTCAGGAAAATCAGTTTCTCAACACTTAATAACAATCTCTTCCTGTCTTTTAAGAGACTTAATAGTATTCAAGAACATATAATAAGATTTTTGGTAAAAGTTGGGGACATATAAAGTATTAAGACTCATTGTGCTGTTCACTCTTTTTAGTTTAATGATAATTTGAGAAACTTGGGTCATGTTCTTTCACCTATTTCAAAATCCTTTAAGATTATTCCTGCTTATTAACCCTTCTTTCACCATTTCCAACCCCTGTTACAGCTCACTTTTAAGAATGAGAGGCTAACTTTTAGTAGTGCAACAATACTGTGCCTTTAAGAAATATATTTGTGTCATGTTTCTTGTGAGGAGTATATTTATAGCTCAGCACTGGTTTATGGTGTCACTTTCTGTTCCAGGCAGCTCACATGCTGAGAATGTTGAAGAAGAATTGATCCTAGATATTGGGGTATTTATTTTAATCTGAGCTAATTCAGTTTTGATTTTTTTTTTGGGTTGTCCCCTGGGGTTTCAGAGTAGGGTTTGATTAAGTTGATTGACAGAGACTGAGTCATGTGCTAATGGGAGGAGCTATACTTAGAGACAAACAGCTAGTTTTCTGCTTAATTCTGCAAGGAGCAGGAGCTCTTTTTTTCTCTCCCCCCCTCTGGAGATTGCAGTTTGAGATCTTCTAAAAAATAGGCATCTGTCTCCAGTAGTAATCTGGAGGTTTAAGGATAAGCAGCCACATACCAGCACTTAAGCCTGTAGTTTGCTGATTTTGAAGAGGAGTTTGCATTTATGAAGAATATTGCTTAAATCAGAACTAATAGAGATAGACTAGTAGTTAAGAATTGTATCTTGTCATATTAAAGTATTTCAGTTGGTAACAGTTACACTAATTATTTTCGTTATAGTTAAACTATATTGTTAAATAAAGTTAACTTTAATAATAGTTTCTAATGGATCAATAGAATCACATCTGAGTGAAACACCTTAACCTCAGACTAATGCCAAAAATCAAACAAAGTTAAAGTTTAGTCTAACTTCATATTATACCTTGGAGTTTCTAATCTACTCCTTCTCTAATAGTTGTAAAATGTTGGAAATACTCAAGTCAGAGAGCAACTGTGGAGAGAGAAACAGTTGATATTTCAGATTGGTGATTTTTTTTTAAGTAGTACAGACGCCTTGAAGTAATTCTCACTGCATATGAATTTGTGCTCTCTTCTGAGGCAAACAGATATTCAGGCTGGAATTTTACTGGCATAGCCACCACGGGAATCAAACCGAGCGAGGAGCAAAGAATGAGAATGTCCAGTGGCCTCGGGATGAGCTAGGCCGGAAAATCCCATCCTCAATTTTTCTTTCAATGCTGGTCTATGTGCCCCACCATTATAATTATTAAGCAACACAAAGCCTGCATATTCTTGCATTGTGCATGTTAATCCCACATCAAAACATCCACAATACTTGTGAGCAGTACAATTGTTCCTGAACATGTTATGGATGTATTTAACTTATTTTGCTTGTTTATTTATTTGCTTCCATTCATTTTTGGATGAACATTTATGCTTAGTAAGGTGAGGGATATCAGAATGGCATGAAGGAATAGCATATTAAAAGGAAGGTTAATATAAAGATCACAACATCTGTTGATGGTGAAATTATTCTTTTAAGATTGAAATTGTTTTCTTGTGTTTTGGGGGTTACAGTGTGATTTTAACAGTACATTAATGTAATGCTTGATAATTGCATAACTAATGTATGAATTTCAAATAATTCAGCAGCTCCTGTCTGTTGGGAAACACTAGCAGAGCCTCTTTGCAGATTTCATTTGCATTTTGTTCGGGAAATCTCCAGCAGCTTGAGTTTAGAATTTCATGAATTCTAACTCTCAGAGGAAGGCTTATGAATTCAAAGCAGACCTGTGAATTTGAACTGTTCCTTCACCATATCCCCAAAAACACATTTACATTATCTGCTCGATGAACCTTTATACAAAAATATGCAGCAGAACACAATTAAACTCTGTCTGTAGTTCAAGAGCGCAAACTTGCTTCGTTATAACAAGTTTTCCGGCAACAGTTCTCAATTTTGGATTACTGATGGCACCATGGTGATGTCATGATGATTGAAGTGTTATGAATTCTGATGTTGTTTTGATTTGGAATTTGCTGTCAGCTGTCATTTTCTAGACCAACCAACCCTGCAATCTTCAGCTAAAGAATCCAATCAGTTCAGGATCACCCCGTGGACATTTAAGATTCATTTATTTATTAGTCACAGGTAGGCTTACACTGTAATGAAGTTACTGTGAATTTCACCTAGTTGCCACACTCATGCTTGGGCACACTGAGGGAGAATTTAGCATGGCTAATGCACCTAACTAGCGTGTCTTTGGATTGTGGAAGAAAATCACAGCACTTGGAGAAAACCCATGCAAACACAGGGAGAATGTGTGTGGAGTTTGCACACAGTCACTTAAGCTGGGAACTGAACCCAGGTTCCTGACATTATTAGGCCTCATTGTTTTGATAATAGCTACATTTCTTTTTGTTCTTTGAGCTGACACAAGGAAATGCCATTGAAGTGGCACAATCCAGCATTCATATTGGTCCCATAACATAAAAATATAACTTTCTCTAAAACAATGAAGCATAAGGTATATCAAATATTCTCAGTTATAATTTAACAATTTAAAATTTCACAGTAATTTGGGACTGTAAAGTAATAGACCAATTTGAAGAAAGTATTAGAAAGAGGGGGAGAGATGATATTTTATTATATTTCTGATATGTGAAGCAAGGCTTTATGTATGACCTACAATTGAATATTTTATATCTGTTTGATATTGACTACTCTGGTTTTCATAGAAATCTTACAGTGCAGAAAGAGGCCATCTGGCCCATCGATTTTGCACTGACCACAATCCCAACCAGGCCCGATCCCCATATCTCTACACATTTACCTGCTAATTCCTCTAACCTATGCATCTCAGAATACTAAGGGACAATTTTTAGTATGGCCAATCTACGTAACCCACACATCTTTGGACTGTAGGAGGAAACTGGAGCACCCAGAGGAAACCCACTCAGACACGAGGAGAATGACATTTTGACACAGTATTTCTTGAGTAAGAAAACCCATCTCCACGAGACCAGAAGAACATAAGACTTAGGAGGAGGATTAGGCCACTTGGCCTATCAAGTCTGCTCCACCATTCAATCATGGCTGAGTTTTTCCTCATCCCCATTCTCCTGCTTTTCACTATAATCCATCATCCTCTGCTTAATCAAGAATGTATCTCTGTCTTAAAGACACTCAAAGACCTGGCCTCCACAGCCTTCTGCGGCAACAAATTCCACCGATTCTCCACTCTTTGGCTGAAGAAATTCCTCCTCATCTCTGTTTTAAAGGATCATCCCTTTTAGCTGAGGCTGTGCCCTAAACAGACTATCGGAGAGTACTAGTGGGTCTTCTGTGGCATTATTTACAAGATTTAAAATTTATTTCTAAGTTTTGGATATTAAGCTCCAGGCTGAAGTACTCTTTGTTCAGACCTGAGTAACTGCAATGGCTTTCTTGCTTGCAGAATCACAGAATTGTTACAGTACAGAAGGAGCCCATTTGGCCCATCATGTCTGCAGTAGCTCCCTGAATGAGCAATTCATGTAGCACCATACCCCACCTTCTCCCCAGAATATTGCACATTCTTCTTTTTCAGATAAGTCTCATTCAATTTGAATGGCTCAATTGAACCTGCCTCCACCACACTCAGGTAGCACACTCCAAACCCTAACCACTCTCTGCATCAAAATGTTTCTCCTCATATCATTTTTGCTTCTTTTACCAATTACTTTAAATCTTGTGCTCTCTCATTCTCTTTCCTTTCATGAACAGGAACAGTTTCTCCCTATCTACTCTGTCTGGACCTCATGATTTTGAATATCTCTATCAAATCTCCTGTCAACTTTATTTTCTCCTTGGAAAACAGTGCTAATCTCTCCAATCTATCTTCATAACTGAAGATCCTCATCTCTGGAACCATTTTCCTGAGTCTTTTCTGTACCCTCTTCAATGCCTTCACATCTTCCCTAAAGTATCATACCCTGCAGAGGACACAATACTCTAGCTGAGGTTGAGTATGGGATATTACCATGGGATGGGATGATTTCAGTACAAAGGCAGAGTGGGGATTGGATGAATTGACTGATTGAAGTAGATGAGAATGGAAGCAAATCGACCACTGTTTTAGCTGGGATTTCTCCTGTACCCCCAACTCATGCTGCCATGTTCTCCTATCCCCATGCAGTGCCTCTTACTTTGCCTTTCATTCTATCGCCCTTTCTCCCAGTCTCAGCTGCTGTCTCCTCCTCTTCTCCTTCTATACGGATTTTCCCCACACACACTCACTCTTCCCTGATTTGTGTGTTACAATGATATAAAGGCACCAATCACTACTAAGGGCTTATGCAAATGTGTGTGTTTATTCATTAATTCTAGGCATATGTGAATAGACACACATGGAAAGAAAGCTTGAGATATTAGAGCTATGTGTGTGTGCTCTGCTCCAGGCCAAAATGAAACTGAGGCTGGAACACATAACTTCCTTTAAAGTGATGAAATGCTGCGATCCCTTAAAAGGTGCACTAAAACATCCCTCTTTCCCTTTTCAGTATTTCTTCACATGCCCCCACACCCAAAGTAGTATAACTATTTACAACACGTTCACGTATAGATACCATTATATACATGTATAGAACAGATGTACCTAAAGCACTGAGATATAATTATAAAATCACAGAATCCCTTCAGTGCTGGAGGAGGACATTTGGCTCATCGAGCCTGCACCTACAACAATCCCATCTAGGCCCTATCCCTGTAACCCCACATATATTTGTCCTGCTAATCCATCTAACTTTTGCATCTAGGAACATTAAGGAGCAACTTAACATGGCCGATGTATCTAACCAGTGCATCTGTGGGAGGAAACTGGAGTCCCGGAGGAAACCCATGCAGACACGGGGAGAATCTGCAGATTCCATACAGACAGTGACCCAATCAGGAATCGGACCTGGTACTGTGGAGTTGTGAGGCAGCAGTACTAACCACTGTGCCACCGTGCCGTCCCGTAGTCTGCTGGTATGTGCAGATCTTGTCATGGTAACCTTGTCTGTGGATTTCTTTAAATTGTTCACAGTGCTCTGTGGGATTGTTATTCTTGGATGTTGTTCCTGGTTGGATTTGGGATCGAGTCCTTGATGCAATAGGACTTCATGGTGGTTGAAGAGCTGGAATGGATCTGACTTGTCCTCAGATACATCTCACCTTCCTGCTTTTGCACATAAATATTCACAGGACCTTAGTTTGAACAAATCCTTGTCACCTTGGCTGGTTTCCACAAACCTTCTGTGGGATCCTGGATGTGAATTTGTCCTAATTGTAAATTTGGCAATTCTACACCCGTATTTTTATAAAGCATGTTGATCATCTTCACTCAGTCTTAAAACTTGCTCTCTCATTTTTGAGAATAGAATGATTAAGAATGGGTAGATCAGTACACACTGGTGTGCCAGACATGAGCACTGCTGATGATGGAATAGTCCAATTCATTCATGGTAAGTGGGCATCATTTGCTAGGCCAGAATTTGTTGCCCATCCATGATTGTCCTTGAAAAGGTGCTGGTGTCTTGATTTGTTTTGGTCCACGTGGTGCAGGCACACCCAAAGTGCTGTTGCAGAGGGAGTTTCAGGATTTTAACCCAGTTGCACTTAAAGATATTGCTATCAGTTGTAACATTGCAATCTTGCTTGATCTGTCTGCGTTTAAGAATTAGGAATTGCATCACGTGAATCCTTCAGTTAGATCTTTAGTTCATGGATAATAAGGGGAAAGAAGTTGTGTGACTGCCATTCAATTTCTCACACATATACTTAAATAACTTACCAGTAAATTCTGGAGTATTATTCATAATTGTCTCTCCAGACACATTAAATAAACTGAAACAGCACTTAGAATGTGTCTGACAGTTGTGCTTAACAAATGCAGCAATTGTTGAATAATGGGGTACTTAGTACAGGACACGAAATATGTTGGATATGCTTTGGTCCAAGGATGGGTAGGAACTTCATGTGCAATCAGTGCTTCTTGGCACTAACTTGATGTGCCTCTGATTTCTTGACAATGATGTCAATGTCATTGTTCATACCTGGCCAATAGAATCTTCTTGAATGATCTATGCCCTCATGGGAGTGGGAATGAGTGATGGGCATCTGTATTTTCCAAGAGATTGATAGCATGAATCATGTGTTCTCTGCTCGTTGTGCCCATCATGCTATGACATTAGTTTGTCAATCATCTCATGTTGATGTTTCTTCTGGGATACAGCTTGGTCATTTTTATTGTTTGAATACTCACTGTCTATGGCTCTTTTGGATGAGTGTATCAGTTTTTGCTTTAGTTCACTGGAGCTGCCAATGGTCCTCCCTGTTACATTCCTTGCAGAATGTCTAGAAAGCGAATATTGTATATATTGAAGAATGATGAGGTGCACAGAGGGTTTAATATAATGGAGCTTCATTTACAGTGTGTGTGTTCTCTTACACAGTTGCTCCTTCTCTACCAGCATCTTCAAGGGACTTATGACATCACCTCTGGTAAATACATGTATATATTAAGACAATAAAGCTTTAGTGAGCCAATAAGAACGAATACAAATACAGAACATTTCCTCCCAATAATTTCAGTACAAGCACAACATGAACAATAGTCAATTTAGTTACTATTAATCAGACAGGCAGGAGGTCATCACTCTTGAAACGGTTGGTGGAGAACCCCTCACACCTTCTCCTTTACACTGATGGTAGCCTCTGGCATTTTTATCTTTCCACTAATATCAGGAGATAAAGTGTTGCTTTTCTCAAATGTCTCTCTTGCTGTTGGCATTACAGGAAAAGATGAGAGGTCGCACAACACCAGGTTATAGTCCAAGTGTCACAACATCAGGTTAAAAGTCTAACAGATTTAAAGTCTAACAGGTCACTCCATCAAGTGAGTGGATTTGGTTCACAAACAGAGCATATATAGACACAAACTCAATTTTTAGACAATGATTGGAATGAGAGTCTTAAAAAGTAATCAAGTTTTTACAGGTGCAGACAATGTGAGTGGAGAGAGGGTTAAGCACAGGTTAAACAGATGTGAATCATCTGCACTCTTGTGACATGACCAGCATTGTCTACCCGATATGCTGCAGGAAAGGATGTCCTGCAGCATGATACATTGATGAGACTATGCAAATGCTACAGCAACAAATGAATGGACATTGCTTGACAATCACCAGTCAGAATTGTTCTCTGAAGCGGTTACAGGCATTCAGCCTCTAATCTTCAGGTAAGTGTTCTCCAAGGTGGCCTTCACGACACATAACAATGCAGAATCGCTGAGCAGAAACTGATAGCCAAGTTCCACACACGAGGACGGCCTCAACCAAGATCTTGGGTTCATAACCCCCACAACTTGCCTGGGCTTGCAAAATCTCACTAACTATACTGGCTGGAGACAATTCACACCTCTTTAGTGTGTTCTTAGCCCTCTCTCCACTCACATTGTCTGCACCTGTAAAGACTTGACGACCTGTAAAGACTCGCATTCCAACCATTATCTTATAATTGAGTTTGTGTCTAAATAAGCCATTTCTTTCCTGTGATGTCATTCCTAGCCAAAACTCCTCATCCTTAGTGGAAAACTTGATTCTTTGCTTTGCTTTCCTGCTGTTCCATTTGTCCTTGTTGTCACTGTTGTATATCTCTAGTTTTCAGAGGTTTTAAGCAGATCAAATGCCGATTGAGTTGTCCCTTCATCATTAGTAATTTGATATTCCTGTAATAGGAATTTGTTAGGATGTACGATCAGTGAATCTTGTTCCCTGGTTGCTCTCGATGTACATTTCATGGTTTGGACAAAATGTTCTGCTTGTCGATATGAAGGACGATATGAAGCTGACCTAATATGTTGTATACCATTCTCTTGTAAGAAAATTTTGAATTTTTGTAAGACAAATTGAGGTCCATTGTCACCTATCAGTTGTTTAGGGAGTTCAAATGACACAATACTTCTCCTGCTCCTGCATTGTTTTTAAGAGCAATGGTTCAGATCCTGAGCGGCTGAATGGAGTGAGATGTGATACCAAATAGTACTGAAGATTGCCAGAACAAGCCTTTATCTGTCACTGTGGTCAGAAGGTCCTGTTATTTGTTGTTAACATTCATCTGTAAGTAAGCCTGGATCAGGTCAATTTTTATGAAATGTTGGCCTCCTGCCAATCCTGCAAATAGCTCATCGATTTGGGGTAATATGTACTGTTCTGCACATAATACTGGATTAATGGTGATCCTGAAGTCTCCACAAATCCCTATGGATCCATCCTTCTTGGTAACCGATACTATTGGTGTGGCCCATTCATAATGCTGACAGGTTCCAAGACTCCTGTCTCCACAAATTGTTCCAAGTCAGCTTCCACAATCAGCCTAATAACTTATGACGTAGACCTTGTTTTTAAGCATTTTGCTTGGCTTCTTTCTTTTATTTTCAGTTTAGAATAGAAGAATCACAGAAACATACAAAAGAGGCCCTTTGGCCCAACGAGTCTGCACTGACACATGAGAAAAAGCTGACTCCCACCTAATCCCATCTGCCAGTATTGGCCCATTGCCCTGAATGTTCTGATGCTCCAGGTACTAATGTAAGTACCAGGGGGTGGTACAGTGGCATGGTTGTTAACACTGCTGCTTCACAGCGCCAGGGACCTGGGTTTGATTCCCAGCTTGAGTCACTGTCTGTGCGAAGTTTACATGTTCTGTCTGTGGGTTTCCACTGAGTGCTCCGGTTTCCTCCCACAGTCCAAAAGACATGCTGGTTAGGTCCATTGACCACACAGGTGTGGGATTGTGGTGACTAGGGGAACTTCACAGTAACTTCATTGCGGTATTGAAGTTAAAATTTACTTATTAGTCACAAGGAAGGCTTGCATTGTAAGCCTTTACTTTTTTTTTAAATGAATGTGAGGCAACTGCCTCTACCACCCTCCTGAGCAACGCATTCCAGACCATCACTAGCTGCTGAGTAAAAAAGTTTTTTCTTACATTCCCCCCAAACCTCCTATTCCTCACATTGAACCTATATCTTCTTGTGACTGACCTTCAACTAAGGGGAAGAGCTGCTCCCTATCCACCCTGTCTATGCTCCCCATAATCTCCCTCAGTCTTCTCTGCTCCAACGAAACCAATTGAAGCCTATCCAAACTCTCTTCATAACTTAAACATTCCACCCCAGGCAGCATCCTGGTGAATCTCCTCTGCACCTCTCCAGTGCGATAACATCCTTCCAATAATGTGATGACCAGAACTGCACCCAGTACTCCAGCTATGGCCTCACCAAAGTTATACATGAGTCCAACATGGCTTCCTTACTTTGATAATCTATCCCTCAATTAATAAAGGCAAGTGTCCCATTTGTCTTTTTCACCACCCTATCCTGGAGTCTTCAAAAGATCTACAGACAAAAATGCCAATTGCCTTTGTTTCTTAGTACATCTGAATGTCCTGCCATTCATTGAATATTTCCTTGTCAAATGACTCCTTCCAAAGTGCATCATCCTTTCACTTTTTAGGTTTAAGTTCCATCTTCCACTTAACTACCCTTTTGATCATTGTTTATATCTCCCTGTAACCCAAGATACCCCGCCTCACTTAACCACCCGTCCAATCTTTGTGACATCCACAAATTTATGAATCCTACCCCTCACTTAATCATCTATGTTGTTTATATAAATGATGAACAATAGGGGGCCCAATACAGATCCCTGTGGTATGCCACCGTGCACAGCTTCCAGCCACTAATGCACCCTTCTGTCATCACTTCCTGTGTTCTTCAGCTGAGCCAATTTTGAATCCACTTTGTCAAATTATCCTCTATACCTTAAAAATTTATCTTCTGTACAAGTTTCTCATATGGAAATTTGTCAAAAACTTTGCTGAAATCCATATGAACTAAATCAACTATATAGGTGGCATGGTTAGACAATGGTTAGCACTGCTGCTTCATAGCGCCAAGAACCCGGGTTCAATTCCCAGGTTCGGGTCACTGTTTGTATGGAATCTGCACATTCTTCCTGTGTCTGTGTGGGTTTACCTCTGGGTGCTCTGTTTTCCTTCCACAGTCCAAAAGACGTGCTGGTTAGATGCATTGACCATGCTAAATTCTCTTTCAGTATACCCAAACAGATACCGGAGTGTGGCGACACGGGGATTTTCACAGTAACTTTATTGCAGTGTTAATGTAAGCCTACTTGTGACAATCATAAATAAACTGTAACCTGTAAACTACCTTCGTTTATATACCCAATCATCTCCTCAAAAATATTCAATAAAATTTGTTAGGCATGACCTCCCTCTGACGAAGCTATGCTGACTATCACTGATTAAGCTTTGTCTCTAAGTGGAGATAGATGCTCTCTTTCAGAAGTTTCTGTAATAGTTTCCCTAACACTGACTTAAGATCTGCTGGTCTGTAGATCTCTCATTTATCTTTACAAGCCTCCCTATATAGCAGAGCTGCATTAGCTGTTATCCAGTCATCTGACACCTCCCTCATGGCCTGAGAGGAATTGAAAATTTGGGTCAGAGCTCCTGCAATCTCCTCCCTTGCTTCCCACAGCAACCTGGAACTCAATTCATCTGCACCTGGAGATTTATCTAATTTTAAGGTTGCCATTGCCCCCCAAATGCTGACTTTTTTAAGAACAGTTTTTTTTTTGTTGCTTTTATTCCAATTCAATCCAATCAAGTCCAATTCACAGTCTCAACAAGTTGAGATATTCCCAATCCAGGCTGACAAGACAGGACTCTTGCCCTCATAGGTCTGGGGCTTGATCTACATGATCCAAGCTGATTGGAGTAGACATAGCTCCTCCTCCAAGGCTTGATCTCATTTACATCTTAGCCAGAAGGCCAAGATGTCACTTTTAAAAATTACTTCAAATGAAACAAAAATGTAACCTAATGACTTCAACCAAGCACGGCATGTTGATATTACACTTGATCTTTGCCAATTTGCTCAAAAAGATCACAGTCTCCCTCAATTCCATACCATCGTCCTCATTCTCTTGGGTGAAGATGGACGTGAAGTATTTGTTCAATATTCTTTCAATGTGCTCTGGTTCTACCTGCAGATTGCTCCCTTCATCCTGAATGGGCTACACTTTTTCCCTGGTTATTCTCTTCCCATTGATGTACTTTTGAATATTTAAGGATTTTTCCTACCTTTACTAGCCAGAGCGTTTTCATATCTCCTCTTTGTGTTCCTAATTGCTTTTTTAAGCTCCCCCCTATACTTCTCTAATGCCTCCGCTAATTTGTTCCCCTTATATTTGTTAAAAGCCTTTCTTTTCCTCCTCCTCATATATGAATACCCCTGGCCACCCATAGTTCTTTGGGATTTCCTGGAGGAATGATGCGGAGATGCCAACATTTAGACACACATTCTAATCAGTATTCTGTAAACTGTGTGTGTCTTTATATGCTGTGTTTGAGACCAGAACTCTCCACTCACTTGACAAAGGGGCAGACCCCGAAAGCTTGTGGTTTTACTATCAAATAATCTGGTTGGATTTTAACCTGGTGTTGAGAGACTTCCTACTGTACTTCCCCAGAGAGAACACAATGGGATTGTACCCTCCCCATTTCTTTTTTGAATGCCTTCTGTAGATTTCCCCACGAGTAGCTGTTCCTAGTCTGTGTTGGTGAGATCCTGCCTTATTTTACTAAACTCTACTTGCTTCCAATCCAAAATTATTTTTGCAGCTTGTCTATTTTTTGGTTCACAACCAGCTTAAATTGTAGCTGGCATGTCTTTCATGCTCCCTAATTCTCCAACAAAAACATCTGAATGCTTCTTTAATGTTTTTATGAGGCCTGATTCTCCATTGGTTATCATATTGAGTTTGGACCAGTTCAGTCGAAACTTCTCCAACCACGTTCGACCCATTAACGCTGGTCTTAGAAACCCTACAGTGCAGAAGGGGGCCATTCAGCCCATCAAATCTGCACCAAAAACAATCTCACCCCAGGCCCTGTCCCCATAAACCCATGTATTTTACCCCACTAATTTCCCTAACCTAAACATTATGGGACACGAAGCGGCAATTTAGCAGGGCCAATCCACCTTATCCAAATATTTTTCCGACTGTGGGGGGAAAAAAAAAAATTGCAGCACCGGGAGGAAACCTGTGCAGACACGAGGAGGAAGTATAGACTCCACATGGACAGTGACCCAAGTCGAGGATTGAATCCAGGTCCCTGGAGCTATGAGGCAGCAGAGCTAACCCACTGTGCCACCATGATGCCGATAGTCCTGTTGATGCACATTTCTATTCATCACAAGGGATCTGTCTACTTGTTAGCTTTGTATCTCAGCACTATCTCTACACTGTGTCTTCAAAGCTTTTCTGTGTAGTTTCCATAGTACTTTGAGGATTATCTCATGCTATGCAGCATGATCTAAAAATGTTCACCATGTCATAACTGAATCTTGCTGATGAACTTAGAAAAATATTGTTGCCTTGTTTGCACATTATATTAAGATGCTCCAGTGACTATTTTCATGACTCTGTCTTTCCTTATCAGAGAAGCAGCTCGATGTACAGAGAAAGGTTAAGATAGAAGCTATGCATGCATATTAATGTTCGCAAACAAGTTTCACGGATCCAGGTCTGTAACACATCAGCAAAACAAAGCATTAGGAATTTAGATCTGGTGGATCAAGAAAAATCTGGCGCTTAACAAGTATTTTTTGAATTTTAGGTGGAATGATACTCAGAATCCTTTCTCATTCTCATGTGTGGTCTATTCTTAATTTTATTCATGATTATTTATAAATTTTATGAATAAAATCTATACAGTGATAAAAAATGGACTGTGTCAGGCTTTCATATGATTTCCTACTGTGGACATACTGACAATGGTTTTTAGAAAATTATTACAGAACTAGCTTATACACTTAACAGGATTACAGTACAAAAAGGAGAGAAAAAAATTAACATTCAGGAGCTCACCCAGGGTTACTGACAGTGTCTGACCACTAGGGATGACTATGCTGCTAAAGTTCTTCAACATAACCAAGTCCATATTGAGTAACATCACTAACTTAACAATTCTGAGGGGCAGAATCATTTTTTGCTACATTCTTCTAAGATTTAACAAGAAGAAAATGCAATGCCCGCATAACCTTTTGAATGAAAATAAATATTGATACCGTGTTGTATTTTATAGTATTTAAAAATACCAACAAATAATTTAGGAGTCTGCAGTAAGAAGATTAATCACCGTCGTTGGTAGCGTAACATATTTTGCTTTACCCTTTGAAGGTTCTGTATAGTTGTGTTGAATTTTTAAATGGATTTTTAGATGTTAAGTTGTTCCGTCTCCAAATCTCCTTCCACCATTTGAATCATTGAATCCCTACAATGCAGAAAGAGGCCAATCAGCCCATCGAGTCTGCACTGCCCACAATCCTACTTGGGCCCTATTCCCATAACCCCACGTATTAAACCTGCTAATCCCGTGACACTAGGGTCACTTTATCATGGCCAATCAACTGAATCTGCACATCTTTGGACTGTCGGAGGAAACCAGAGCATCCGGAGGACATTCACGCAGACACAGGGTGAATGTGTAAAATTCACCACAGACAATGACCGAGGCTGGAATTGAACCCGGATCTCTGGCAATATGCAGCAACAGTGCTAACCACTGTGCCACTCTTAATTTGAATGATGACATTTTTTGTAAATTTATGATTGCAAAAAATCTATGATACATTTCTCTTTGAACAAATCTGCATAAATGTAGCTAAGTGATTGCCAGCAATAAATATAGCTTCAAATTATTACTATCCAAAAGTAACTGGCAGCTATTTCCTTTGAGGTCAATTGTAATTCTCCTGAGGTATGACTGAAGGCTGAAAAGAGCAAGATGACAAACTGCATTAAGAAACCATGGTTAGGTGACACCATTCCTGGGTGTTTAAAAACCTGTGGATTGCATTGCTGGGAGTTACAGGGATTGACAGCTCTGCAGAGATGAGAAGGAGTAGGAAAAGCTGGTGAGATCAGCCTTGATTTCACAACTGTCAGTATTTAGGAAGGAGGCAGAGATGATATGCTTAGAAAGTTTGAGCAAGTCCACGGCAAAAGAGAGAAACAACTTTGTGAATTCAAGTTCAAGATAAAAGGTCATGAATGTAACCTAATCCATCACTCAAAACAGCCTCCCATCCACTGATTCTATCCACACTTCCCACTGCCTCGGCAAAGCAGCCAGCATAATTAAGGACCCCACGCACCCCGGATATACTCTCTTCCATCTTCTTCTGTTGGCAAAAAGATACAGAAGTCTGAAATCACACCAACCGACTCAAGAACAGCTTTTTCCCTACTGCTGTCAGACTTTTGAATGGACTTACCTTGTATTAAGTTGATCTTTCTTTACACTCTAGCTGTGACATTAACACTACATTCTGCACTCCCATTTCCTTCTCTATGAATGGTATGCTTTATCTGTACATGCAAAAAACTATACTTTTCACTGCATACCAATGCATGTAACAAAAATAAATCAAATCCAATTTAAAAAAATTCTAGTGACATCAATAAGATATAAATGAAATGTAAGTAAGGAAAGGATGGTGTTGCTTAGAACAATATAAATGGATTGTTAAATGGTACAGTTGCTGAAAATAAGTGACAAACAGCGATGATATTGATGGTGGTGCCAATAATATTTGAAGGCATGTCTTACACTGGATCTACACATTAGATAAATTATAAACACAGTTGACAGTTTTGTTGGTGCAGTCGATCAAGGATTTATATTGCAAATATAAAATGGAATAAAGCTAAAAGCAATTGAAGATAAAATGTAGATTTCTCTGAGCGGATAGAAACTGATCATCTATTTAAAATTTAGCTCCATACTAATCAGGATCGGTAATTATGACTGAAATAAACTTTTAATGTGCCACACACAAAAGAACGGCATTTCCCATAGAGACTGTGTTCACCCCATTAATTCTCACTGCCACCAAATGAATACAAGATGATAAAAGACTACTTGAAATGTCGTGGGAAGATCGAGGGATGTATAGCTGGCTTGACAGATATTAACAACAGCTTTCAAAATGTATTCAGCTTGGATTCTGTCAGACTACATTAAGCATTTAAATCCAGTAATTAAAAAGAAAACATTTCCCTTGTAACACTCTGGACCCATTGAAAAAATGGCAGCAAACCTTGTAATAAGTAATTCTCTTGTTTTCTACTTGTCGTTTGGAAAAACTCCAATCATTTGGTGTCTTGAATTTCACAAATCTTTCACTTTGCAGTGGAAAGTGGTCTGCTAACTGTGGTGAGTGGGCTGAGTCCCGGGCACCTTGTTTTCTAACAGCTTATTTCAAGGTCATGTTTGTTCTTCTAAGTCAAGGGCCATGACCCATAGAGTGGGAAGACCACCAAGACGGCAATGGGTAGGAGCAAAATTGCAATCTATCAAGACTTACTGATTAACTGACACCAATTTTGAATTTTAAGTAAGTTGTGGATTGGTGGAGATTGAGTGAGTTAAGAAGCCGCGCTGTCCCGAGATCACAGGAAGAATGAGCGAGACAATGTGACAAATTTCCACTTCAATCGTGTGAGGAATTGACAAGTTTGCAATCCTTACTCTCATTGTGTACATCTTACGTGACTGACAAAACTTTCAGCAATGCAGTCATTTAAATGATAAAGCTCGCTTGGGCAGGATTGTTGCCAGTGCAGGCTCAATGGGCTGAATGGCCTCCTTCTACACTGTAGGAATATTATGATTACCTGAGAGTAATCCAACCAAAATGGTTCTTCTCTCGGCATCCACAAGATCTTGCAATATCTGATTAATATTACTTTAACTCTGAATGAATTATTATTTTCAAAACACTGACATAATTTATATGAAAATCTTTGGTTTTGGATATACATAATATAAATATGCAAAAGTTGCACCAGGTTTTTCTGTGCTTAATCACATCTCAAATTGCATTGTCTTTGCTAGCACAAACTGAACCAGTTACACGGATGCTGGCTATAACTGGCAGTGCTGCAAGGTGAATTGAAAGCATAACACGCTTGACACTTTAAACAAGTTAAAAAAGCAGGACACTTGATTGTCCACACGATTAATCAGGCTGTTAGTAATAAGAAGCTGAAAAACCAAAATATATATGTTGATAGGGAGGCAGGAAATATTGGGAAATGAACGATTTTAGGCTATTTTGGAATATGCTGTCACAAAGCAGCAATAGCACAAGTTTAAATTCAGGTCTCGCCCTCTTAAACAGGAATAGTTTGGATCTTGAGGACACACAGACAGGAACAGAAAACAATTAAACAAAGAGAAAAACGATATCCTGTAATGATGTCTTTAAAAAAGGCTTAAAAACAGTCCAGTTGCTGATCTTTCCTGATAACTGGCTGGTTGCTTTTGGCGGTTTATACGTGTATTGTGAGCACGAGGCGTGCAGCTCCCGCTCCAACACTGGGACTTCTGTCCTCACCCCAATTTATTACATTTATAACAAGGCAATTTGAGCAATTTGTTCAACAGCAAAATAAAACCGAAGTTACTGCACAAAATCGAAGCTGACATATCAATATTGCAGCTTCAGTCAAGAGAGATCCCATTAACCACTTAGCATTGGGCACTGGTTTTGATCCCTTATCATCTTTTAGCAAAAAGAGGTCCTGTAATCCAGGTTAAAACCAGGTAGCAACAGCATTATATCACCCTAGCAACCAGAAAGTCTGACATACAAACTATTATTACGAGGTAAGCTGCAAAGGAAGTGGCCACTTGTGTACCATTAAAGATGGCAGTAACAGAATGATGAGAATCACTATTTTTACGTACAATATAGTTTTAAATTTTTAAACCAGGCACAATTTTAGCCTGGATGCTTTTGATCCAGATAGTCACAAACGGTCTTTAATATAAAATCAATGATTCACTCAGTCTGCTGTCATTGTTAATATCATTGAACCGTATCTTCTCGTAGATGTAAAACTCGCATCCAATGACAGTTTGTAATTAAGATTGCCAAGTCTACAATCCTTTCAAATCACATCACAGCAGTTCACACTAACCTATCAGATGATAGGTTTATAATATCAGCTCCATCCTATAATCCACACCATAATCCATTGGTCACTGGTTTTAGCAGCTGCTCAGTTTCCATCATTAACAACTGCTCGAAGCTCACTAACTGCCCGTGAACAAGGCCTGACCTTAGTTTGGTCCCCTTCTTAAGTGCAATCCCAAAATACCTTTATTTTTTCTGATTTGCCATACTTATGCTATCAAAAATTGCAAGGGCAACAAATCAGTGGAGTGTACAAAGTTTCATAGAATCCCTACAGTGCAGAAGGAGGCCATTCAGCCCATTGAGTCTGCACCAACCACAATCCCATCCAGGTCCTATTCCCATTACCTCGCATATTGAGCCTGCTAATTCCCCTGACACTAGGATCAATTTAGCATGGCTGATAAACCTAACCCTGCACATCTTTGGACTGTGGGAGGAAACCGGAGCACCCAGAGGAAACCCACGCAGAAAACATGTCAACTTGACACAGACACTGACCCAAGGCTGGAATTGAATCCGGGTCCTTGGCGCTGTGAGGCAGCAGTGCTAACCCGCTGTGCCGCTGCACTGCCCTGAAGAAGTGCAGGGTGGAGCTTAAGAAAGCAATTAGGAATGCAAAAGAGGGGATATGAGAGAGCTTTGGCTGGTAAAAGTAAGGGAAATCCCAAGATATTTTATAAATATATCAAGGGAAAGGAGCTTAACCAAGGAAAGAATTGGATCCATTAGGGGCCAAGGGGGAAAGCTGTGGGTGGAGCCAGAGGATATTGGTAAAGTGCTGAAAGAATATCTCACATCCATCATCACCCAAGAGAATGAGGACGATGGTATGGAATTCAGAGAGAGACTGTAAAAGTTCTTGAGAAAATTGATGTGGAGAAGGACAGGGTATTGGAGGAGTTGGCAGCCTCAAAAGGATCCCGCCTAGAGTTAATTGGTAGGATTCTCTCATCCCAAAACTGGAGAAACCCACCTGAGGCCAATGAACATTTGAGTGTTCTGTCCCCCCATCTGCTACAATCTCTGGTGGGCAGGACCAGAGAATTCCCTCTAATGTTTCGCCATGCATCAAGAAAGCTCACCAATGCCTTTACCTTCTCAAAAGATTAAGGAAATTTGCATTTCAGCTTGGACTCTCACCAACTTTTACAGATGCACCATACAAAGCATTCTTTCTGGTTGTATCACAACTTGGTAATGGCTCCTGCTCTATTCAAGACCGCAAGGATTTATAGAAGATTGTGACTGTAGCTCAATCCATCACACAAACTAGCCTCCAATCCATTGACTCTGTCTACACTTCCCGCTACCTCAGCAGAGTAGCCAGCATAATTGAGAACCTCATGCGCATCAGATATTCTCTCTTCCACCTTCTTCCATCGGGAAAAAGATACAAAAGTCTGAGGTCACATACAACTTTCCTGCTGCTGTCAAACTTTTGAATGAACTTACCTTGCATTAAGTTGATCTTTCTTTATACTCTAGCTGTGACTGTAATACTACATTCTGCATCCTTTTCTTTCTTTCTTTCTGTATGGAAGTTACACTTTGTATAGTGAGCAAGAAGCAATACTTTTCATTGTATGCTAATACATGTGATAATAATAAATCAAATCAACTCCAATGCGATTCTACCCAATATGAGGGCTGGGTTAAACCTGCAGGGGTTTACCGAGGAGTTTCTGTTTTTATTTCAGATTTCTAGCATCCACAGTAATTTGCTTTTATTTAATGTGTTTGTTGCTCATTGAGCCTCTTCTGTTTTATATCAGAACCCAAGAGATCATCATTCACACATACTGAAGCCAGGGACTGATATCTCTTGCGCTTTTGCACATCTCTATTAGATTGCATTTTCAAATCTTTATCCTCTGCATTCTTTCCTTCTGCATGTCACGCAGTGGATCAATTTCTCATTAAACTATTTATATATCCGCATCACAATGTCATGCAATTAAAAATTTTAGACAGGTGTCAACTGGACTCAAAATGTAAAGGTGTTTGCTTAATTAAAATATACTTTAAACCTGAAAAAAAAATCAAGCTAGTTATTGCCTGTTTGCTAATAACAGAATAGTTAAAAGCAAAATACTGGAGAAGTATTCTGCAGATCTGGCAGCATCTGTGGAGAGAGAGACAGAGTTCATGTTTCAAGTTGATGACCTTTCAGAAGGTAATGACCTGAAACATTAACAATGATTGTTAAAGTGATCTATTTCTATGATACATGAAACACTGGTGGTATTGGTTAGTGTTACAGGGATTTAGGATAACCTGACACTACAAGATTAATAAATCAGGGTAGACTAATTTAGAAATGAATATAGTCAAAGTTCCAGGAGTTACAAAGGTTACTGAAACCAAAAGAGAAAATGCTGGAAAGTTTCAGCAGGTTTGACAGCATCTGTAAGGAGAGAAAAGAGCTGATGTTTCGAGTCCAGATGCCCCTTTGTCAAAGTTAAAAGACTTAGAGGGAGATATGGAGTTTAATGTGGAAAAGTGTGAGGTAATGCACTTTGGCAGGAATAATAAATGTGTAGAGTATAGGGCTAATGGTAGGATTCTTAATAGTGTTGATGAACAGAGGGATCTTGGTGTATTTGTGCATAGATCCCTGAAAGTAGGCAGTCAAGTCGATAAGGTTGTTAAGAAGGCATATGGAGTCTTAGCTTTTATTGGTAGGGGGATTGAATTTCGGAGCCGCAACGTCATGTTGCAACTGTGCAAAACTCTAGTGCGGCCGCACTTGGAGTATTGTGTGCAGTTCTGGTCCCCACATTATAAGAAAGATGTGGAGGCATTGGAGAGGGTACAGAGGAGGTTTACCAGGATGTTGCCTGGTATGGAGGGCAGGTCTTATGAAGAGAGGCTGAGGGATTTGAGGTTGTTTTCGTTAGAAAGGAGGCAGCTAACAGGGGACCTAATCGAAACATATAAGATGATTAGAGGTTTAGATAGGGTGGACAGTGATAGCCTTTTTCCTAGGATGAAAAAGCTAGCACGAGGGGACACAGCTTTAAATTAAGGGGTGATAGTTATAGGACGGATATCAGAGGTAGGTTCTTTACCCAAAGGGTGGTTCGGGAGTGGAATGCCCTGCCTGCAGCAGTTGTAGATGCGCCAAGTTTGGTGGCATTTAAGAGGTTAGTTGATAAGTATATGGAAGAGAAGGGAATGGTTTAGTTTGGAGGGCCATTCCTTTTTATATTGGTCGGCGCAACATCGAAGGCCGAAGGGCCTGTTCCGTGCTGTAATGTTCTATGTTTATACTACAGGGGGAGGGAATGAAAGATGAGTTGTAGCCACAGAAACCAAGGGGAAAGGACTGCTAATGGGAGTCTGGAGAGAGAATAAAACATAGAACATAACAGCGCAGAACAGGCCCTTCGATGTTGCACCGACCATTATAAAAAGCAATGACCCTCCAAACTAAACCATTCCCTTCTCTTCCATAAACTTATCAACTAACCTCTTAAATGCCACCAAATGTGGCGCATCTACAACTGCCACAGGCAGGGCATTCCACTCCCTAACCACACTCTGGGTAAAGTAAAGGTGTGAATGTCTCTGCTGTTTGGCTATTCATACCATTTATTCTCCCTGTGGCCGGCAATAGCAATCTTTTCCCCTGCTTTTTGTGGCTATGACTCAGCTTTCATTCTCTCCTTCCACAGTATAAATAGCTCTAACTTTCTATGCCTTTTAGCTTTGTCAAAGTGTCATCTGAACTCGAAACATCAGCTCTTTTCTCTCCTTAAAAAATGCTGCCAGATCTGTTGAGATTTTCCAGCATTTTCTCTTTTGGTTTCAGATTCCAGCATCTGCAGTAATTTACTTTTATTCAATGTTATAAAGGTACTGTTTTGCAGAGAAACACATATAACCATTGTTAGAAAATTTGAACACGTTTTTATATACTCTGTATTAAACCGTACAACTACAGACTGCCCCAAAGTATAATGGGATAAAAGCTGAGTAAGGCGAACCACACTCTTTAAGAACCATACTGCCACAGAGCACAGTTTTTAATTAGTACAGGATATAGAAAGCACGAATTTCCCAGATACTGGAATGGAATAATTCAATATCTTCCGATAAGTGATTGCTCAGCACACAGTGAGAAAAGAACCCTTAAACTCTATAACCAACATAATTGAAGTTGCTAAAGAAACAGTGGGAAAGATACCTTTGAACTCTATGACTTATGCAGGTCTTATGAAGAGAGGCTGAGGGATTTGAGGTTGTTTTCGTTAGAAAGGTGGCGGCTAAGAGGAGACCTTATTGAAACATATAAGCTGATTAGAGGTTTAGGTAGGGTGGACAGTGATAGCTTTTTTCCTAGGATGGAGAAAGCTAGCACGAGGGGACATAGCTTTAAATTAAGGGGTGGTAGTTATAGGACGGATGTCAGAGGTAGGTTCTTTACCCAGAGGGTGGTAAGGGTATGGAATACCCTGCCTGCTGCAGTTGTAGATGCACCAAGTTTGGTGGCATTTAAGAGGTTAGTAGATAAGTTTATGGATGAAAAGGGAATGGTTTAGGTTACAGGGTCATTGCTTTTTCTTAATTGGTCAGCGCAACATCGAAGGCCGAAGAGCCTGTTCTGCGCTGTAATGTTCTATGTTATATGTAATTGGGGTTGCTAAGAGACAGCAAATTCTACAGACCAATGAGTTCTCACGCTGCCAGAGAATAGGATGTTATTGGCCCAGGTAAATAGTTCATATTACAAATATCTAATAATTCATGATTGGAGCATCCAGTTAAGATGAAAATAAGGCAGACAAATGATTTCTGAAAAATATATAACTGTAGTACGTCTTAATAATGTAATTTAGAGTGATTTAAGCTGCCTCAAACTGCTCTCCCTTGTGTGGACCAGAGCTGGGCAAAAATACGTCTTCAACCAGAATTTACTATCTGTGTATTCTTTGTATTTGCATGAACTATTAATAAAGAGATATCTGCCGCATAAAGCCAGTATAATATACGGTTCGCTGAAAAAATCCCTATACTATGTCTTAAACAAAGTAAATTTTATGCATTTTATTACCATTATACTTGGCTTGTGTCTTAACTCCATTATGACATTTCAATTTATAATTTTCTGTATCTTGTTCAATGTATCCTTCAATGAGGTAATTTTTCAATACATGATGTATGTTGCTGTCTGCTGAAAGATTACTGTTCCATGTTCTCTCACTAGTTTCAGAACAGCTCAAATATTTACAGTACAAAACATCATTTTTAACCATACAAAAAGAAACATTTAATTAAAAATGAATGTAGTGTAGAATGCTGACTCTCTATTAGTTCAACTCATATTATTACCAAAGGCCAATTCTATTCCTTTTGTTCCTTTAGCTTCTTGTCTAATCTGTCCTTGGTGATTTTTATTTTGTGTTGTACATTTTAAAAGACTAGCTGCTTCACCAATCACCCTCCCTCTTTCATAAACCTAGGTGTGTTCACAATAACTGCATTGCTCAGTTTGATTCAGAGCTCCTCAAATAATGGAGCAATCTTTGCTGATAAGTGTTGAATGACATTCTTGGCACACAAGTGCAAAGGATGGCCACCTCCTACAAAAGTTAATCTAACCAGTTTCCTTTTGACATTTCATGATAATGTCTACACATTGAAAGCTTTTGCTCACTAATGGTGGTGGCCTGAATCTGGGGTATTCAAACAATGTAAAACAATTCAAAATATACAATAATGACATTCCTGTTCCAATCATTTATGCCAATCACAGCGACACAGATAAAGTTCTTACCATCGAAGTTAATTTTGATTAAGTATTCTTTGTATAACTTCTTTCCATCCAGTGGCATTATGGCATCACAGAGTCTGGTGGTGTTCGGGCACAATATCCGCTGCATTCTGTGTAAGGCATGTGCCATTGAGTACACTGCATTGACAACAAACATTATCTTTGCCTCTTGCTCATAGTTGGAGTTGTTGATTGAGAGCCGCCTGTCGCACAGTTTTTGACGTGATCGACTGCTTTGTAGCATGCACTGGAACTTCTGTTGCCAGAATGCTTTAAACCATGGGTTGCGTTTGTTGGTGTGAGGATGGAGGCTTTGAAAATACTTGTCAAATTGCTTAATGGGGTAAGAAGCAAGCTCAAGGGTTATCGCACCATTGGCGACCTGCTCATGTCCCTTGACTACAATGTCCTGAGCTCCCCATCCATCACTGGCAATCCAGGTAAAACCAGAAACATTTAATCGGCTAGCTGCAGCCAGAAGCTCTTTGGCATCGTCACCTCGTGTGAAAAGCACAACGATCTTTGCGTTGGCTTTGTTGAGCAGTTCCTGTATTACGCCGTCGTAGGACTTCTTTGTGGTGGAACGGCCGACTTTCTCTGACGTAGCAATGCAAATATTTCGAAGCCGTGCCTCATGTTCAAAGGCTTCGATTCCAGTTTCTCCATAATCACCTTCCGAAGCAATGGTCGACACATAAGTCCAGTTGAAAAACTGCAAAATTTCCGCCATGGCCTTAGCCTGATAAAAATCAGGAGGTACTGTTCTTGCAAAGTAATCGTAGCGGCTTTTATCGCTGAGTTTTGCACTCGTTGAAGCATAGCTGATCTGAGGAATCTGGAAGAGTCTAAGCAAGTTTGCTACCTGTAAATAATGTTAAATATATATTAAATGTAAATCAATGAGGAGATGATTATTTTAGTGCAGTTCAACATGCTAAAACAGCTTGGATTTATACAGCACCATTCCTCCAAGCTGTTTCACAAAGACATAGGAATGAACATCAAGTCAAAGGATGAAGTATCAGGAGAGGTGACAGACTGCTTGATCAATGAGATTGGTTTTAAGGAAGAGGGGATTGCAGACATGGAGGAGTTTAAAGGAAGAATTCTAGATACAAGCTCCGGATAGTTGCAGGCATGGTTAGTGACAGTGAAGAGGTGACAACATGGGAAGTCTATGGGGGAGAGGGACCTTTTTTTGCTGTGAACAAGCTACTTATCCCACTAGCATTAGCAAAAGGCTTAAAAAACATAGAACAGTACAACACAGTATAGACCCTTCAGCCCTCAAATGTTGTGCCGAGCTTTGTCCGAAGCCAAGATCAAGCTATCCCACTCCCCATCATTCTGGTCTGCTCCAGGTGCCTATCCAATAATCCCTTGAAAGTTCCTAAAATGTCCGATTCCACTATCGCAGCAGGCAGTTAATTTCACACCCCAACCACCTTGAGTAAAAAACCTACCCTCCTATATCTTCCAAAATGAACCTTATAGCTATAGAACATAGAACATTACAGCACAGAACAGGCCCTTCGGCCTTCGATGTTGCGCCGACCAATATAAAAAGCAATGCCCCTCCAAACTAAACCATTCCCTTCTCTTCCATATACCCCTAGTAACCCCTATAGCCCCTAGTAACAGCTGCATCCACCCAAGGAAATAATCTCTGAACATCCACCCTATCTAACCCTCTCATCATCTTATAAACCTCTCTTCAGTCGCTTCTCATCTTCCTCCGCTCTAAAGAGAGAAACTCTAGCTTCCTCAACCTTTCCTCATAGACCTACTTTCCAAACCAGGCAACATCCTGGTAAATCTCCTCTGCATTCTCTCCAATGCTTCCACATCCTTCTTATAGTGAGGTGACTAGAACTGCACACAATATTCCAAATGTGTTCTCATCAAGGTTCTGTATAGTTGCAGCACAACCCCACAGCTCTTAAACTCTAAGCCCTGTTAATAAACGCTAACACACTATAAACTTTCTTCACAGGTCTATCCACTTCAGTGGCAACCTTCAGAGATCGGTGGATATGAACCTCAAGATCTGTTTCTCCATATTCCTCAGAACCCTGCCATTGACTCTGTAATCCGCATTCAAATTTATCCTACCAAAATGATTCCCCTTGCACTTATCAGGGTTAAATTCCATCTGCCATTTTTCAGGCCAACTCTGCAACCTATCAATGTCTCTTTGTAGCTACAAGAGCCCTCCATCTCATCCACTACTCCATCAATCTTGGTGTTATCAGCAAATTTACTGACCCACTCTTTAGCCCCTTCCTCCAAGTCATTGATAAAAATCACAAATAGCAGAGGAGCCAGCACTGATCCCTGTGGTACATCACTGGTAACTGATCTCCAGTCCGAACATTTTCCATACAACACCATCCTCTGTCTTCTGAGACAGCCAGTTGCTTACCTAATCGGTCAAATTTCCTTCCTTCTATCCCTCAGCTCTTTACTTTCTTCGTGAACCTCCCATGGGGAACCTTATCAAGCACCTTACTAACCTGTACTACAGGTTTGCAGCAGACTGAAAAGATTGAGCATGTGGATGTTAAGAAAGAGGATGTGTTAGAATTTAAAAGTTCTATCAAGATAGACAAGTCGCCGGGACCGGATGGGATGTACCCCAGGTTATTGTGGGAGGTGAGGGAAGTGATTGCAGAGCCCCTGGCGATGATCTTTGTGTCGTCGATGGAGACGAGAGAGGTTCCGGAGGATTGCGGATGTGGTTCCTATTTTCAAGAAAGGGAAATTACCGACTGGTGAGTCTGACCTCAGTGATTGGTAAGCTGATGGAGAGGCTTCTGAGGGACAAGATTTATGAGCATTTGGAGAAGTTTAGAATGATCAGAAATAGTCAGCATGGTTTTGTCAAGGGCAGGTCGTGCCTTACAAGCCTAGTTGAGTTCTTCGAAAATGTGACTGAACACATTGATGAAGGAAGAGCAGTGGACGTGGTGTACATGGACTTCAGCAAGGCAGTTGATAAGGTCCCCCATGCAAGACTTCTTGAGAAGGTGAGAGGGCATGGGATCCAAGAGGCTTTGGCCTTGTGGATCCAGAACTGGCTTGCCTGCAGAAGGCAGAGGGTGGTTGTGGATGGCTCTTTTTCTGCATGGAGGTCAGTCACCAGTGGAGTGCCCAGGGATCTGTTCTAGGACCCTTGCTGTTTGTCATTTTCATAAATGACCTGGATGAGGAAGTGGAGGGATGGGTTAGTAAGTTCGCCGACGATACGAAGGTTGGTGGTGTTGTGGATAGTCTGGAGGGATGTCTGAAGTTGCAGCAAGACATAGATAGGATGCAAGACTGGGCGGAGAAGTGGCAGATGGACTTCAATGCAGATAAATGTGTAGTGGTCCATTTTGGCAGGACCAATGGGATGAAGGAGTACAATATCAAGGGTAGGAGTCTTAGCTGTGTTGAAGAACAGAAGGATCTTGGGGTCTGGGTCCATAGGACTCTTAAAATTGGCCTCACAGGTGGAGGATGTGGTCAAGAAGGTGTATGGTGTACTGGCCTTCATTAGTTGAGGAATTGAGTTTAGGAGTCAGGAGGTAATGCTGCAACTTTATAAGACCCTTGTCAGACCCCACTTGGAGCAATGTGCGCAGTTCTGGTCGCCTCACTATAAGGACGATGTGGAAGCTATTGAAAGGGTGCAGAGGAGATTTACAAGGACATTGCCTGGATTGGGAGGCATGCCTTATGAAGATAGGTTGAGAGGGAGCTGGGAGAGATGAAGGTTGAGAGGTGACCTGATAGAGGTTTATAAAATGTTGAGAGGAATAGATAGGGTGGATTCTTGGAGGCTATTTCCCCAGGCTGAAATGGTCGCTACAAGAGGACACAGATTTAAAGGTGCAGGGAAGCAAGTACAGAAGAGATTTTAGGGGTAAGTTTTTCACTCAGAGGGTGGTGAGTGAATGGAATCGGCTGCCGTTGGTGGTGGTAGAGGCGAACTCGCTGGGGTCTTTTAAAAAGACTTCTAGATAAGTATATGGGATCTAATGGGATTGGGGGTTATAGATAGGTCTATGGCTTGGTAGGTATAGATGTGATCGGCGCAACTTGTGGGCTGAAGGGCCTGTTTGTGCTGCAGTGTTCTATGTTAATCCATGTACATGACATCAATTGCTCTACCTTCATCCACACACTTACCTCCTCAAAAATCAGATTTGTGAGACAAGACTTACTCTTCACAAATCCATGTTGACTATCCGGAATTAAGGTGCATCTTTCCAAATGGTTACACATCCTATCCCTCAGTTTGCCATTAACTTACTGACCACTGAAGAAAGACTGACCGTCCTATGATTACCAGGGTCATTCCTATTTCCTTTCTTGAAGGGAGAAACAACATTCACCACTCTCCAGTCCTTTGGCACTATCCCAGTGGACAGCGAGGACCCAAAGATTAAAGCCAAAGGCACTGCAATCTCCTCCCTTGCTTCCCAAAGAATCCTAGGATATATCCCATCTGACCCTCAGGTTTTTCAAAATTGCTAATGTATCTTCCCTCAGAACATCTACCTCCTCCAGCCTATTAGCCTGCATCACACACTCATCCTCAAAACGTGGCCCCTCTCCTTGGTGAGCACTGAAAAATTATGTATTCATCACCTCTCCTATCTCTTCTGACTCCATGCACAAGTTCCCACAACTATCCTTGACCAACCCTAACCTCACTCTTGAGCCAAACCATTTTGGTGGTTGGATCTCATTAGCATCAGGCTGTGCATTTCATCACCAAGTTAACACCCTGGAGGCACTTTGGCCGTTGTGGAGGTTAATAAATTGGTCAGTTCTTACATTGGGCTGATTAATGTCAGAAATTGAGAGGGGCACAGGAGGTGCCATTGGGGTGTGTGGTGAGTAATATTGGTGATGAATACTCTAGTGTTCTTGACTGGCTAAGTGAAAGTAAAGGTGTTTTTGAATATTCCTGGTGACAAGCCTCGACCCTGACATACCTTCCGGCCACTAAATATTGCACAGGAGTTCAATCGGTGAAGGATAAAAACATTGAAATGACGTTAATACTGGAGCACTGCCTGCCTATCTCAAAGCCCAGCCACCAATCACACCATTGGCCTCAGGCTGCAGCTCATCATCAGGCAATTGCAGGTAAGAGTAGCTCTCAGTGAGCCTCATATATGGAACACAAGAGAGTTGGTGCGGTGTGTAACTGAGGCAGCCTCACCACCACAAACTCATTTCTTCTCCTCTTCATCCACAAAGCAAAGAAAGGGTGGAAATTAATTCCCTCCTGGGGCAGATGAAGGGACGATGAGACATGCAAAGCACAATTGATGGTAGAAAGAAAAAAAATGTGATTGGGAAGAGCAAAGGTCATTAGTGAGGGGAGAAAGAGACATTGCAAGGCTTTACCACGTGTTTGTGTCTGGCTCTTTAAATTTACTTTCACATTTTCTCTAGTGTCATACAACCAAGAACTCCCCCATCATATCTGTGTGTATACCCATTGAATACAGGTGTGCATATCCATTGTGTACAGATATGGATGCTGTAAGACTTAAATCAGGCAGTTGAGGTTGACCTGTTAGAATATAAACTCCCCGATTAAGGGCATTCCTTTAATCACATTTTAATTTGATGTTTTAAGTTTTCTACTTTGTCCTTTGTTTTGGGTGGTTCGCTTCCTTTTGGTTTCGTTGATGGTTTAATTGTTTGGCCCAAAAAGAGGTTCCTGATTAAAGGTCAAATTGATAGGCAATCAGGGAGCCTTTTGCTTTGTATTTCACCTGGAATGTCAGTTCCTCTGGGACTCTGAGTGTAGACAGCAAACTGAAAACATTGGTATGGGGCTGTCAGACTGGTAAATAACTGGATTTTGGTGAAGGGATTTCTGCAGATATCCATTGTGTCCAAGTGTATTTGTCCATTATAGATATGGGAGTGATTATCTGTCACCATAATGACAAGTCATAGAATATCACCACACGTTGCCCTTGTTTCAATAAATTGACACAATTTGGAATGGTCAGACAAAAGGATTTGCATTTATTTAGCACATCTCGCAGCCAATGAAATACTTCTGATATATAGTTACTATTATAATGTAGGAAACATAGTAGCCTATTCATGCACAGCAAGATCCCAGTTTAGTCATATGATATTTATTGAAGCATAAATATAGGTCAGGACACTGGGAATAACTCCCTACTCTTCTTTGAATAATTCCATGGGATCCACCCCAGGGATTGAGCTTCTTTTCACCACCTCAGGCAATGCAATAGTTCTTTAGTGCTGCTGAGGGCTGTTAACCTTGATTTTTTGTTGAAGAGCCTGCAGCAAAATGTTAACTCTGCTGACGGATATAGAAGTGTGAAAGCTATCCATTGAATTGCTAGTATTGTAAGATGGCAACTTCCATTGACAAAAGGAAATGGTGATAAATTTTAGTTAGGCATCAATTTCAATGAGGAATCAAGGATTTCACTCATTTTCTGCTCCCTACATCTGCATTCCACTTGAAAAACATGCAGCAAAGGGGAAATCCAGATTTGAATATCTGATAAGACAAATTGCTTGCTCAGTCTCAGTGAATATCTGACTTGGGATAAGTTAACACGTATCTGAGATTAGAATTTCTGTAGGTCTCCAGCATGGTGGCACAGTGGTTAGCACGGCTGCCTCACAGCAACAGGGTCCCTGGTTCAATTCCTGACTTGGGTCACTGTGTGTGGAGTTTGCAAATTCCCCTGGTGTCTATGTGGGTTTGCTCTAGTTTTCTTCTACAGACCAAAGATGCGTGGGTTAAGTGGAATGGCCGTGCTAAATTGCCCCTTAGGTGTCAGGGGGACTAGTTCGGGTAAATGCATTGTGTCAGCAGATTGGGATTATGGTCAGTGCACACTTGATGGGCTGAATGGCCTCCTTCTGCATTGTAGGGACTCCTAGATTTTTACCTCGAGCAATTCTTCATCTTTCTGGAGTAAGGAGTAGAATGTTTTAGGACACTATCAACGGTGAACTTTGTGGATGGTCGAAAAATCAGTTGCCTGATGGTGAGATGAAGTTTGGCAATGATGGTTGGGGGATTTTATGGACAGGTTAAAGATGGATCGAACTTGAACAAGGTCAGGAAGCTGTTTTGCATGTATTAGTATATTCTGCATTCTCATCCATAGGACTCCTCATGGGAATTAACACCCCCTCCAAAGTAAATTTCGGCCAGTTAGAAATCGGATTCTTCATATTTACAATGATATCAAAGAACCTGGTAAGGTAAATTTCTTCCACGGCTTTTAAGTGTGTAGCTGCTACTTTGGCTCTTTGACGGATGACCTCCTTTCCCCACTCCTCCCCCCCCCCCCCCCCCCCCCCCATTCCCCCAACAACACCCCCCATCCCCTCAGCCAGCACGTCTTTCAGACTGAGAGGAAACCTGAGGAAATCCATGCAGACACAGGGAAAACATGCAAACTCTGCACAGTGACCCGAGGATGGAATTGAACCTGAGTCTTGGTGCTGTGAGGCAGCAGTGCTAACCACTGTACCACACTGCCACCCATGGGAGGGCTTCTCGGAAAGTCATGGTAAGCTGACCTCAAGAACGGGAAGGGTCAGTGTTAAGAGGAGCTTGGGCATGTTGACTTTGAAGACATTGAGGGAAGAGCAGGAATGTCAACGTGACTAATAATTGGCTCTGGGATAACAGGGAAGGTTACAGAATACAGAGAAATGACAAGATGGTGATTGTGAAAAATAATGGGGGAGCTTGGTGGATAATGAGGAAGGTTACAGACTGCTTGATGATTTGATAAATCACGTACATCATTCCGAAGCTCTTAAGTTGTTGCACACTTTGTAAAACTTCTTAAACATCTAAGATGGGAGGGGTTTTAGAATGGGCAGGAGAAGATAACATCACATTTTTGGGCTGAGTGAAGAGAGACTATTAATTACTGGGGAATCTGCAGAGAGCCAGAGTAATGCTCCCAGTGATTATATACCCAGTAAACAACATCTCTCCATGGCAAATGAATGGTATTCCAGAGATGGAGCTACCATTCGCCATCTGATGTTTGAAATAGCAGTGATGAAGGAATGAGAGTGTCTCTAAGGGGTACAGTTAGTGGACTGCAACAAATTCCCAATTCCAAACCCTGTGATGACTGCACAATGTGCAGTCGCAAATCCTGACACAGAAGCAGTCCATGTCCAAATGCAATCGGACTGGGACAATATCCTGACAAGTGACATTTGCACTAATGCTAAGCAATGGCCCCGTGACATTCAATGACATTATCATCACTGAATCCATCAGCAGCTTGGGGGGTCACTATTGATCAGAAACTGATCTGGACTTGTCATCTCAATGCTGTGGCTACAAGAGCAGGTCAGAGGCTAAGAATCCTGCACCTCCTGACTCCCCAGATCCTGTTCACAATCTACAAAGGCACAAATCAGGAATGTGACGGCATACTCTGTCCTTCTCTGGATGACTGCAACTCCATCAACGCTCAAGCTCAGCACCATTCAGGATAAAACAGCCCACCTGATTGGCATTCCTTCAACAAACATTGACTTCCTCCATCACTGATACACAGTGGCAGCCACTCAACTCACAAGCAAGTACTAGGGAGAGAGTGGGACCTCTTAAGTACAAGCAACTCACCAAGGCATCTTAGACAATGCCTTCCAAACCCATGATTAATACCATCGAGAAGACAATATGTACACTCCTGTCTCTCAAAATACCTTCCAACTTCTTACCCACCTCAGGTATGAGGCTAACTGGCCTGTAGTTCCCAGGCTTTTTCCTGCAGCCCTTTTTAAACAAAGGCATAACATTTGCCACTCTTCAAATCTTCAGGCAATTCATCTGTGACCGTCGATGAATCAAATATCTCTGCTAGGGGACATGCAATTTCCTCCCTAGTCTCCAATGTCATGGGATACACTTCATCACGTCCTGGTGATTTATCTAACAAGATGCGCTTTAAGACTTCCAGCACCATCTTCTCTATAATATGTAGAGTCCTCAAGACATCACTATTTATTTCTCCAAGTTCCCTAACATCCATGCTTCTCTTAACAGTAAATACTGATAAGAAATATTCATTTAGGATCTTACCCATCTCTTGTGGATCTGCACATAGATAGATGACTTTGTTGATCCTTAAGAGGTCCCACTCTCTCCCGAGTCACTCTTTTGCCCTTTATGTATTGGTAGCTGCTCTTTGGCTTCTCCTTTGCTTTATCTGCCAAAACAATCTAGTATCCCCTTTTTTGCTCCTGATTTCTCTCTTAACTGTACTTCTACATTCCCTATTCCCTTCAAGGGATTCACTTGGTCCCAGCTGCCTATGCATGTTGTGTGCCTCCTTCTTCTTCTAGGCCAGGGCCTCAATATCCTGAGTCATCCAGGGTCCCTACTTCGATCAGCCTTGCATTTCACTCTAAGAGCAATGTATTTACCCTGAACCCTAGTTAACACACTTTTGAAAACTTCCCATTTACCAGATGTCCCTTTGCCTTCCATAAACTCCCAACATTAAATTTTGAAAGTTCCTGCCTGATACTATCAAAATTGTCCTTGCCTCAATTTAGAATTTTAACTTTTGGATCAGACCTCTCATTCTCCATAGCTACCTTAAAACTAATCGGATTATGGTCACTAGTCCCAAAGCGATCCTTCACTGATATTTTTAATCACCTTACCTTCCTTATTTCCCAAGAGGAGGTCAAATTTTACCCCCTCTCTTGTCAGGCCATCCATATACTGAATGAGAAATTCCTCCTGAATACACTCAACAAATTTCTCTCCATCCAATCCTTTAATACTATGGCTCTCCCAGTTAATGTTGGGAAAGTTAAAAACCCCTATTACCAACCTATTTTTCATGGAGTACCTGTAATCTCCTTACATATTTCCTGCTGATTATTTGGGGGCCTGGAGGAGGAGAACCCTATCAAAGTGATTTCCCTCTGCTTAATTCTCAGTTCTATCCCTATAGACTCAATGGCCAAACACTCAGACATATCCTCTCTCAGTACTGCTGTGATGCTTTCCCTAATCAAAAGCATAACTCCCCCTTTTTTCTTACCTCCTGTTCTATCTTTCCGAAAGCATCTATACCCTGGAACATTGAGCTGCCAATCCTGTCCCTCCCTCAGCCATGTTTCAATGATTGCTATAATATCCCAGACTCACGTACCCCTCAATGCCGAGTTCATCTGCCTTGCCCATCAGACCTCCTGCATTGACATAAATGCAGTTTAATGTGGACTTTGTTAGCTCTGTCTTGCTTTTTCCTGATCTGTCTGGTATTAGGATTAAGTAGTGAAGGCAGTGTCAGTAATGGGCTCTCTAACTTATTTGCTCCCTTTAACTAATTTGTTGAAGGTGTTTTGTTGACATAGTTTAATGGAAGTTCTATTGCTGACTAAGACCTTGGCATTTATACTGGACAGGTAGAGAAATATGAAGGGATAAATCTATCTCCCATTGACTATTTTGTAGTTGCAACTTATCTTTGGATCACATGTTGAGAGTGGGATTGTATAGACATCACCTGTGGTAATTCCAGCAAGAGGTGGCATTGTTTTGCTATTTTAATCATTCTCCTTCAGGTTCTGTCCCAACCTCAAATTACCCAATGGAGAATTCCAAATTTTCTCTAGGAGTAATATGATTGAAAACAAGCAGCTGATGCATTGGAACCTAAACTCCAAAATGCTGTGTGTCTGTGTTGCAAGATATTTGCAAACTTAGCAAATCAAAAATCATGTCCAGTTATCAACTGGGATTTAGATTTGAGATAATCGCATAGAACAACGTTTGAACACCAATACAATTGAACTATTTTGTTTAATTTAAACTTTTGAAATAATATGAACCTTACCTGTATTGAAACACTACTGTATGAGCCACCTACCACACCTGCGATCACTAAGGGGTTGTTGTCCTGAATTGCATATGAACCATCAGGGCAGATATATTCTGTTTCATCTACTTTTGTCAAAGATGCTCTTACAAATTCAAGAGATTGTTCCAAAGCGTAAGTGTCTCGTGAGCATGTGTCCAATATGTGAACTCCAAGCTTTACACCTGGAAGTAGGTAAGTGTCTCGATTGATCTCATCTATTGCAAACAGCATGGCTTCCAAACGTTGGATCCCTCGATCTTCATTGACTCTGCCACAGTCTTCCGTTCCCGAGCCTTTCTCATGTACAGGAAACAATCCACCCAAAACTAAATCTCCTTCAATTTTGATCTCCTTCTTGCCAAAACTACTTTCACCAGAAGAGAGAAAGAAAAATCCTTTGGAAATTAGAATTAGGGCAACTGTTT
Organism: Sphyrna mokarran; assembly: GCA_024679065.1. Lineage (NCBI taxonomy): Eukaryota > Metazoa > Chordata > Chondrichthyes > Carcharhiniformes > Carcharhinidae > Sphyrna > Sphyrna mokarran. Next base: position 50,470,780 of record JAGIQG010000019.1, read on the forward strand.
GGAGTTTCGAAAACATCTTCAGCATTTTCTTTCTCTGGAGGAAGGGTTAGAGAACAGCTATATTTCATTTTTTATCCATTGCAATGTCAAAGCAGTTATTCTCCTTGTGGGCATTTGTGAATGTTGCAAGGCATTTCGGATCTGATGCCTGGAAGAAAAAAATAAATGAAGACTAGTTTAACTTCTGTTTTTAAAGTTTTGCTTTAATTTATCTGTGGAAATGGTTAACCAATGTAGACATCATAAATATCAATTGCCAACCACTTTAAATAAATGTTCATTTTTTCTCATTGTCTTCTCTTGCAGGGGAATAAACTAATCCTCATGCAGCACAGAAGCAGACGATGATACTATTCTGATCCATCCCTGGGAGCTGGGATTTAAGAAAGATTTGTATAATTTTGAAAATGGAATGTTTTACTTGTGTGGTATTCTATCTACATGTTTGTCTAGGCTGCATTCCCAATGTTGACAAAATCCAACCAAAGTTAACCAGTAGTGATGTACGGACTGTCCATTTTGAAGACCTTTGGGACAAATGGTAGCCTAGTGTAAAGTCATTGGGTTTATAATCCTGTGGCCTACACTAATGTTCTTGGGGCAGGAGTTCTCACCACAGCAGCTGTAGAATTTAAATTCTATTAATAACCTGGAACTGGTCTCAATGAATACGATTGGCGCAATGGCAGAGATGGTGCAGTGGCACAGTGGTTACCACTGCTGCCTTAGTGCCAAGGACTTGGATTCAAGTAATGTTCTTTCTGGATGAGTATATGGGATCCAATGGGATTGGGGGTTATAGATAGGTCTATGGCTGGGTAGGTTTTGATGTGTTTGGCACAACTTGTAGGCCGAAGGGCCTGTTTGTGCTGTAGTGTTCTATGTTCTAATGTTACTTAGAAAATAGAGCAGAGTTGCAAGCTTTTTGATGTTTGTTCAGTAAGTGGCGGCACAGTGCTTAGCACTATTGCCTCAAAGCACCAGGGATACTAGTTCGATTCCCAGCTTGGATAAATGTCTGTAAGGAGTCTGTATGTTCTCCTCCTGTCTGTATAAGCATTTCCTCTGGGTGCTCTGGTCTGAAAGACGTGCTGGTTAGTGCATTGACCATGCTAAATTCTCCCTCACTGTACCCAAACAGGTGCAGCAGTGTGGTGACTAAGGGATATTGAAGAAACTTCATGGCAGTATTATTGTAAGCCTACTTTGACAAATAAATAGTGAAACTATAGTTTATTATCGTAAAAACCCTATCAATTTCATTAAAGTTTATTTATGATACTGACCCAAGTTGGGAATCGATCCTTGGTCCCTAGCGCCAAGAGGTAGCAGTCCCTACCTGGTCTGGCTCACATCTGACTCCATAGCTGCAGCAATGCTTTTTAAATTGCCCTCTGAAGTGTTGTGGCTAGCCATTTAGTTCAAGGGCAACTAGGGATGGGCAACAGATGCTCATCTGCCTTTTGGCTAAGATCAAGTGTCAGATCAAGCCCAAGATGAGGCGCAATGCTTCATCTTGTCAGCTTGGAGCTGATTTATCTTCTTGTGGGACAATAAGTTTGGAGCAAGCAAGGAATGGATTCGAGTTTGCCCGGTCCATTCCAAGCATTAGCTTTGTAACTTTAAGGATGGAATAAAAATTTAAAAATCTTGGCAGTGATGCCCACATCTCATGAAAGAATAAATTTTAAAAAAGACACATCCATATGTGGATCAATAGAGGTCCTCATATAATCTTCCATTTAGTCAAATCACTTACAAAATAATTATACAAATTTAAGTATCAAAATGTTAATAAAGGACAGTACTGAGTAGTGGAGATGACAACTGGGTTAAAGAATATTGTTAACCTTTGATGTTTATTTTGTAAAGTAATTGAAAGATTCAAAACTCAATTAGAAATTCATGGGCCAGATAATGCAATCTCTGCATAATGACGATGATGATGCAGGACCAGCTCAGTCTCAGGTTTTTGTGGCCTTTCCAATGATTGACACATGGTTCATTGGCAGCTGGTAGAGTTGAGATGTTGAATGTAGCAACTTCTGAATGATTTTTTGGCTTCCCTTCAAACACCATCATTTTTAAAAATAATGGAGCACAGAGGTCCTTTATAAGACCTGAGTACTGCAATTTAGCTTGCAAGAAGACTAATAACAAAAAAGTGGGTTTTTGACCAGGATAGGGACAGCCTGGAGAAAAATTATTCACCTTTAATCAGCACTTGTTAGAAATTGCCACTTGGATATCTGACCTGGTGCTTAAGTCAGATGGTCCCCAGATTGCATGAAATGTAAGTCGTGCACACAACAGGAGTACTAATTCTCAACGTGGTAAAGCTTTCCCACCCACATTTGCCTCCATTCAATGTACCATCCATAGGGTTGGAGTCAGGCTTTTATTTCTACTTATATTAGCCTCACCGTGTTGCTGCATTCCCTGACATATTGTCAAACTCTATTCATATTTAGATAGAATATCAGTGCAAGGAATAGTCACACTGACATAATTACCAGCCATGTTAAGCAAGTAATTTGAATTTCTATTTTTCTATGTGGCACAGATCATCTCAAATTATTCTTGTTCATCAGTGCATCAATGATAGGATCAGGAATAATGGGATTGAATACCTGTGGCTGTTCTTCTGATTATCTGCTGTTGTGCTGGCAGTGCATCTGCAGAATCCCTGAGAAATGGTGTAAACATTGTTCAGGCCATTCCTACAGAGATTCAGTTGATCTGTTGCGGGAGTTATGGTGAACAATAGGGGGCATTCCTGTGCAAAATGAACTCCAGTATATTAATCATTGAAAAAAGAGCAGTTCACCCAAATTGGTCCAGATTACTATACCAAAATCTGCCTGCTTGATGCCAGGTTTTCTGCCAAGTTATGCCTCCACAGACATATTCAAAGTTTTCTCTGTTTCAACTGAGTTTTCACCAAATTCCCATTCATTTCATGTTTGGTTCAAATCCATCCACTCAATCTTTGTCCTTAATACTTTTGGTTCATCTTATTTTCAATGCTTTTGGGTGGTGTAGAGCTGAGTTCTCTCAGTCAATGTGAGTCGAAACATTAAAATCATAGATTATTTATGGTACAGGAGGCGTCCTTTCCATCAGTGCCAGCTCTCTTTAGACCAATCCAATTTGGCTCAACACCACCACCATGCTCTCCTTATCACTCTAAGCTTATTTCCATCAAATGCCCATCCAATTTCTTTTCAAAATTACTGACCATCTCCAATTTCACCACCTTTGTTGACAGTGGGTTCCTGAAAGTTGAAAACATCTGAGGCGAAGATCAAATGGTTTGAGGCAGAAACCGATGAGTAGGGCTGGAATATTTGTCATTGAAAACCTTAATGTTTAAAAGGAGTTTTCACAATGACTACATGCTAACCAAAACCAATTCTTTAGAAATATAACAAAGATAACTGAAAGTAAATTAGAAAATGTATGAGTATCGATTGTTAAACATTATTAATGACATCATCTATTTTCAAAAGAAGTCAATTAAAGACCTAAATTAGTCACACTGGGAGTTTGATATGGAATTTTTCAGCACGCGGTTGTAATTTATGATATTGCTGCCCATGAAAGTGGAGTATTTATTTGATTCATGTCCTCTTGCTCAGCTGTTGACTGAGTAGTCTGTTCAAACAGGCCTAATTATGTATATGTCACAATCTCTCCCAGCGCGGTATGTAACCCATTGACAACCTTTTATTTTGTGCCTTGACAAACGAGTTGTTATATTGACTCAGACCCAGTTAGTAATAAAAATAAGATGACAGCAACATTGGGAGATCCATGGTGCTGTCATTAATCTTACAAATACATGCAAAGGGAAGACTAAAAAGACTTAGTAACTCATGGACTTGTTAACTTTTACTGTTCTATACTTGGTGGGGGCAAAAAAAGTCAAAGCTTGCCAGTGATGTAACAATAAGCATAATAATTAAATTTTGTGGTCCCAAAAAGTGTTCCCTGTTTACGAAATGAATTGTTAAAAGGAGGAACACAGTCATTATTATCACACATCCCGGCAAGTTACTGCTATTGAGATTTCTTCTACAACATATCCCTGTGATTACAACCAATTTATCAAAAATAGACAACTGGATAACTAACATCTATAAATAGATGGAGATTTTTTCAAAATGTACTAATTGTAAAAGTTATCAAGGTTTTATTTTCATCCCTCACTTCAACTAGGATATGTAGCAAGACATCCCATTTGGATTTTCATTATAATTGGTGTATTTTCAGGTTTCTGAGAGCTGTGAAAGGTATGGACAGTGCGAGCAGGGAGTAGCATTAGGGTCAATCATGAGGGGACGGTTTTAGGTTGAGGGTCAGGAGATTCAGAGTGGATTTGAGAAAACATATTTTCACTCAGTAGTGGGAATCTGGAAAGCACTGCCTGGGAAATTAGTGGAGGCCTGAAACCTTACAATCTTTAAAAAAAATTTGGATGATCACTTGAAATAACAAACATTCAAGGACAGTGGGCAAGTGCAGTAAAAAGGGATTATCGCCCTGGTAGTGGTAGTTATTGTCGGTGCAGACTGGATGGACTGAGGGGCCTTATCTGTGTTGTTTGAAGCTATAGCTCTATGGTGTAAGTTAACAACATTCATACCACACAGGTGTCAGGCAATGACCATTTCCAATAAGGGAATATTTAAACATCACCCCTTGATGTTCAATGGCATTATTAATTCTGAATCCCCTACCATTAACAACCCGGGGGTTACCATTGACCAGAAACTGAACTTGACGAGCCACATAAATAAATATTGTAGCTACCAGAGCAAGTCAGATTTCTAGCAGGCAACCTACCTCCTGATACCCCAAAATCCGTCCACATCCACAAAGCATAAATCAGTGGTGTAATGGGATACTCTCTACCTGCCTGGATGATTACAACTCCAACTACACTCAAGAAACTTAATATCACCCAGGTAAAAGCTGGCCACTGGTTTGACAGCCCCTCCACCATCTTAAAAATTCATGCCCAACACTACAGATGAAGGTGTCAGCAACATGTACCAAATATAAGATGCATTGCAGCAAACTATTAACTTCTTCCAAAACTGCAACCTCTTCCACTTGGAAGGGAAGAGCAGTGTGTGTTTGGGAACACAAACATCTCCACATTTCCCTCCAAACCATACACCATTCTGCCTTGGAAATATATTGCTGTCCCTTCACTGTAGCTGCGTCAAAATACTGGAGCTCCCTCTCTAACAGCACAGTAGGTGTACATACGTTACACGGACTGCAGCAATTCAAGAAAATGGCCACTAACACCTTTACAAAGAAAATTAGGGATGGGCAATAATCCTGGCCTTCTCAGCAGTGCTCACATTCACTTGAATGGGTACAAAATAATGATAGCAACCTATTATACTCTGCTCTACTTGCTGCACCCTGTGCCTGTTCAATGTATGTCAAGTTTCACTGAAACATTATCCCAATTCAGATGAGGAGTTAAGGTGTTATTTCCATGGCCTGCACCATATAGTTTCAGCCAGTGAAAACTGCCTATAATGTACAGATGAGAGCGTGCAGTTTTGCGCTGTATGTTCCCTAGTGCAGGAACAGAATTCTAATTGAATTAAAGGAAATAGTATGGAGCATGTGCAGCACAACTTGCCCTGGTACTTCAGGGTAAGTGCGGCAAATATGTCATTCCATGTCTGGCTTAGTGAATGATGAAGAGTAAATGGGTCATGAGTCAATGTACCAGACAGACTGATGTAGGAGGGTATTTAGTCATTCCAAAAAAAAAAAAATCAACACGACTTTTTGTGGAACCTTCCTGTCTAGTAACAGGAGAATGTATTTTTGTTTGTCTGCATTAATTGGAGGTATAGGAGCTTTGTTGTTGTTTCTTGGTTACACTGAAGGGAGATTGTGTTTTCTGCTCACTTAGGAAGATATTTATTTATGATTTGTCTTTTTGATGCATTACAAATACAAACCATGTAAGGTCTAAATTCTAACTCGATATTAATTCAAATACTCATCTCGATCACTTTATGCAGGATGTTAGTACATGTTCCATACATGTGAATGGAGTTTTGAAGTGATTGAGTTTCAATTGCAGTTATACAGAAAAAAGTTCTTACTCAATACATGTGAATTCCAATATAAATATTCTTTTGCTTTACATTTGCTGAAAATATTTATGGGGATTGCGTACACAGAAAACTGAACTGAAGTGTCATTGGTCAGGCCAACATTTATAGTGCATCCCCAATTTATCTTGAGAAAGTGGTGATGAGTTGCCTTCTTGAACTGCTGCAGTCCATGTGGTGTAGGTACACCCACAGTGCTGTTAGGGAGGGTGTTCCAGGATTTCAAATCAGTAACATTAATTAGGAATAAAACTACATATTTGCAAATCCAAATGTTAATGAAATGTATTTATAATCATGCCTTTCATATAGTCAAGACATTCTACAGCACTTTTCAACCAAAGGTTTTGGCCAATGAAAGGTGAAGGCAAATCACATCAGGCTGGACTTTTAACATGAGGTGGGAAACTGACATGCAAATGATTTGAATCTTGACCCTGCATCTGAACTACAATGTTATACTGATGCTATTCTTAAATGTAAATGGACTGGCTGGGCAGGAGGCAAGCTTGTCACCCAACTAGAGGTTGCCTAGTTATCCCTACTTCAAGAGGCAGGAGCTGCCTGTCCAGTGTCAGTGACAAAGGCAAACCATAACCGTATTAGGAGTTGCCATTACTTTATTAGGGAGAGCAAGAAACTCAAGAAAGGGCCAGGAGGATAAAGATTTTTGAGCAGTGGTGAAGGAAATCCAGTCAAGGTACAGATCTCAATCGGGTACTCGTGAACACTTCATATTTCACAAAATCATAGATGGAAATGAACTTCCTTTTGCCTGGGGCGAGCCATGATTTAAGATAATACAGAGCACTCGGTTACCTGAGAAGAATTAGTGCAAATTAGATGGGGAATTTTGCAGCATTTACCAATTAATCATTCTACACCTGCCTACAGCTTCTCAGCTGTGCAGCAGAAAATTACATGTAGTATTGACATTTCTGTCATGCTATTCAGTGAAAAAGGTGCAGGTCATGCAGACCAATTTATCAGTCATACCTCTATGGGATGAGTGGTCAGTACTATATCAGTTTTTCCAAAACCCAGTATAACAATTGGGAACAGTAGTAATCTTGTTAACCACTGTTAACATAGCAAGGCCTTTGACAAGGTACCACATGGTAGGTTGTTGCATAAAGTTAAATCTCATGGGATCCAGTGTGTGGTATCTAAATGCTTATAAAATTGGCTTCTTGACAGAAGCCAGAGGGTGATTGTAGAGAGTTGTTTTTCAAACTGGAGGCCTGTGACCAGCGATGTGCCAAAGGGATCAGTGCTAGGTCCACTGTTATTTATCATTTATAATAATGGTTTGGATGAGAATATAGGGGGCATGGCTAATAAGTTTGCAGATGACACCAAGATTGGTGGCATAGTGGACAGTGAGGAAGGTTATCTCGAATTGCAATGGGATCTTGATCATTTAGGTCAATGATCTGACGAATGGTAGGTGGAATTTAATTTAGATAAATGCAAGGTAATGCATTTTGGCAAATTGAACCAGGCAAGACTTACTCAGTTAATGATAGAGCATTGAGAAAAGTTACAGAACAAAGATGTAGGGGTACATGTTCATAGCTCCTTGAAAGTGGAGTCACAGGTGGACAGAGTGGTGAAGAAGGCATTTGACATGCTTGATTTCATTAAGTACAGGAGTTGAACTTATAGAAGACATTGAACTTGTACAAGACATTGGTAAGGCCGCACTTGGAATGCTGGCTACAGTTCTGGTCACCCTATTATAGAAAGGATATTATTAAACTAGAAAGGCTGCAGCAAAGATTTACTAGGATGCTACCGGGACTTGATGGATTGAGTTATAAGGAGAGACTGAATAGACTGGGACTTTTTTTCTCTGGAGTGTAGGAGGCTGAGGGGTGACCTTATAGAGGTCCACAAAATAATGAGGGGCAAGGTAGACAGTCAATATCTTTTTCCAAGGTAGGAGAGTCTAAAGCTAGAGGGCATAGGTTTAAGGTGAGAGGGAGGGATACAAAAGTGTCCAGAGAGGCATTTTTATCACAGAGGTTGGTGGGTGAGTGTCTGGAACAAGCTGCCAGAGGTAGTAATAGAGGTGGGTACAATTTTATCTTTTAAGAATCATTTAGATTGTACCCAGGGAACTATGCATATAGAGGAATATGGGCCAAATGTGGGCAGTTGGAATTAGTTTAGGCATTTAAAAAAAAAAGGGCAGCATGGACAAGTTGGGCTGAAGGGTCTGTTTCAATGCTGCAAACCCCTATGACTCTATGGCAGATCCCTGCTCCTGCTGTACTGAGTTTTGGAATCCTCTTGGTGCACATTTTCCAGGTTTGAGGAAACATGTTCCTGCAGCTCTTTTCCTCGGCCGGCTTCATCCTCCTATACTTGGGAAGCATCATTTCACTTCAGTTCCTCAGATCAGGACCTCCAGGTAATGGGTTAGAGAGAGTTGAGGGTATCTTCCCAGGACTGCTTTCTATTCCTTGGTTGCTGAAACCACAAGAATCAATGCTACTCGGGGCTTTCGGAACTCTGCCAAGGCCCCGTTATTTAGAAATCCTTCCTTTGACAGATCTGGACTCTGATTGGCTGGACAACGTGGAAGTGGGCTACCAATGCTGTAGCTGATTTAAAGAGCTGGCTTCCATTGATAATGGATTCCCAGTTTGTTACTGTTTGCTAACTGTCTGTCTCTGTCTCTACCTCGCCCCATCTGTTACTGACACTGTCGTTCTATTGTTTCCAGACACCATTCTTCCAATATGTTTGTGACAGGCTCTCTCCATCTTCCATTTCAGCTCTTCTAATGGTTCCTTTACCCTATTGGTCATTATCTACACTTCTAAAAATGAGATATTTTCCTATGCAAAATCCTGGTCAATAAACTTGGTCAATAAAATTGAATGAAAATTTTTGATGACAAGGGAAAATAAGGGTCAGTTGCTGTGTGCATTGTAACGCACCAAGAGTCTGACTTATTCAATCCATTTAGATTTCCGTAAATTTTCACTTCAGCTTCATTGGCTTTAACTTAATTAAAGGTGGAAATTAGCTCGAGCGTGCAATTAGTTTTTACTGACCTTTGAATAATAAGCAAGGTATTGGAAAAAGGGCTTGCACAAATTTGAATTAATTAAAGTGCTGATAATTTCCTGTGAGAGCTGGAATAAGTTGAAACGTGTGGTTTGGTTAACTGAATTGTAAGTAGAGATGCCATTTATTTAAATAGACTAAAATGAGACACAATGTCTGTAGATGCCATAAATAGAAATGCAGCTACTGTAATCTTTATTGGCATTCCAAGACCATCTAATTAGAACCACTTAATGTTTAAATAATGTGGTACAAGAATGTTGGTGTAAGTCCTGGATATTTAATGAAGCATTAAATTACAATTAATGGCAAAAGAGTTTATTTTAAATGAAGACAGCAAGCCTGATCATAGGTTAACCACAAGTGCATGTTGTGATACTCATCCTGAATACCACACTGCCGCCTTCATTAGAGTCACAGAAATTCTTTTAAATCCAACAGCTCAATAATATGTATTTATAAATGAATTACAATTGTTCATCTCATTGCAGAGCAGTTACTGTACAACAATGCTTGACATGTTTCATGGATATTTTAGTAAATAAAGACGTGCATACGTTGATCAGTATTATTCGGATATTAGTGACTTATGACCCGACATTATGTAGCTGCTAAAAAGGTTTGAAACTCTGCAGTGCATCAAAAAGAAGCAGCCAATTGTTCTTCCAGATTTTGACACATTAGGTAGAAATCACATCAGAATTTGCATTCAGACACTTTTAAAATTAATGAGAGATATGAGCTGATTTTCATCCTTGTACTGCTTTTTTTAAAAAAAACTACTATAGTAAAATAGGAGGCACAGCAATTTTTATCAAATCTGTCTTCTTTGGGCTTTGATTGATGAAAAAGCTCATTAGATTTTTATTCCAGAAAAGAATGGTCCCTTGGTGTTGCTGAGCAACAGCACAGAATAGTGCTAAGAGTTCAGTTCTACAGTACTGTTGATCATCACACTGTTTGGTGAGACATTGGGATACAGAATCCATTCAGTGGAGGTTCGGTTAATATGTAAAGTATAAAATGGAAGTTACTAGATGACGTTTCTTTTTCAGATAATGCCCCCAATTTTGGAAATTGTTCTAAACCTTGGACTCATTCCAATTGCTGTTACCTTGTGTGTCACCAATTAATAATTTTCCTTTTGAATTAGGCTTCTCAGAGTTGCATACACTGTACTGTGGCTTTAGTAATGAACAGTGCAGAATTAAAGTAATTGGTTTTGATGTACACAGGAACAGGATTCTTTGCTACAGATCCCTAGATATCTGTGTCTAATAAACAGCTATCAAACTCAATCTTGGACATTTTATTTGTTCCAGCATCCATAACCTTGTGGGAGTGAGAGTGTGTTCAGGTTTCCACTTGGTGTGAAAAAAATGCTTTCTGAATTTACTCCTAATGGGCTTACTTCTGATTTTAACTTTCTAATCATAAAGGTCAGAGGAACATAGGGACAGGAGTAGGCATTCTGCCCAACAAGCTTGCTTTATCATTTAATATGATCATGCCTGATATGACATTTCAATGCCTTTTACATCCACTATCCAAGTACCTCTTTACATTATTGTTAATCAGAAATCCATCCTTGCTCCAAACATGACTGAGGTCCTACAGCCTGTTGGGGTAGCGAATTCCAAAGATTCACAACTGTGTAATGAAATGTCTCCTCATCTTGGTTCTAAGTGGCTTCCCCATTTTTTGAAAGTGTACCCCAGGTTCTAGATTCTCCAGCCAGTGGAGCCATCTGGGGAATCCTCTTACCTGCATCTACCCTGTCTATTTCTGTTAGTATTTTGTGGGTTTCAATGAGATTGCCTCTCAGTCTTTGAAACTCTGGAGAATACAGGCTCAGTTTGTCCAATCTTTCTTCATAAGATAATCCCATCATCCCTGGAATAAATTTGGTGAATATTTGCTGCACTCCCTGTAATCTAAAATTGTAGAATCTGTAAAATCTGTAAAATCAAAAATTCTTTTGAGAAGAATCCTAAGCAGTGGTTTGACTTGTTGATTTCACGTCAATTGAAAATTTCAAAACTGAGAATGATGGAAATTTGTTAGACAAGGATGTGAAAGGATAGGGAATTAGTGCTGATAAATGGGTGGCACAATGGTTAGCACTGCTGCTGCACAGTGCCAGGGATCTGCGTTTGATTCCCAGCTTGGGTCATTGTCAGTGTGGAGTCTGCACAGGTTTCCTCTGGGTGCTCCAATTTTCTCCCACAATTGTAAAGACATGCTAGTTAGGTGCATTTACCCAAACAGGTGCTGGAGTGTGGCAACTAGAGAAATTTCACAGTAACTTCATTGCAGTGTAATATAAGCCTTACTTGTGACTAACAAAATAACTTTTAACTTTAACTGAGTTGAAATACAGATTAAGCGGGATCTAATTGAATGGTGAAATTGGGTCAAGTGGCAGAATGGTTTTCCCCTGGACCTCATAGGCTGGATATTTTCAACGAATAGGAGGTAATCACAGTCAAGCTTTTCTCTTTTTTCACCTCGGCTAAAGGACAATCTGGATTGGGAGAGTATACGGTGTATGAATCTCCCACCACACATTAAATTGGTTTACAGTTTTCCACATTAAATTCTAATTACGTTCTTCAATGTTAACACTTAGAATCCTGAAGAGGTTTTCAAAAATTTATTCTCATATTAGTTACTTAACATATCCACATGCCCATGAATTTTATAAATCCGTACTTTTCTTTAAAACCATGTGTGAATCTTGAAAGTTATGTAAGTAGCCTTAGATCCTCATTTTAATTACCTCATTAAAGTTCCAATAGAATTCCAAGGCACTTGTTTATTGTAAAACCAAGCTGCCTTTTCATTATATTAACTGTTCTCAGAGGCTGATGTTATCCCATACAAAGGGATCCCTATTTATCGATTCCTTATTTTGGTCCTCTGGGTCACGTGGCCCACAAAATACTTAATTTTTGGATTTTCTTTATGACCCCATGCTTTATTTGCCCCAACATAATTGGTTCATTTCCAAGTTGAATGGGTCTCTAATTTGTAAAATTTGTTTTTTAATGCTCCATCTACTTTTTACCTAGCTATAGAAGGTCTTTGGATCCCTCTTCCTGCTAGGCTTAATCTGCTTTTCTGTTTTCTTCTTGCACCATGTATTAATTACATATTTATCCTTAAGTGACTCCTGTTTATTTTCAGTCAATAATCCTGAATTTTCAAATTTTACCATTTTTTTCTTATCTCGTTCTTATTTCTGAGCCAGTGTGGTGTTGCTTTTGTTATATTTCTCATTGAGTTCCTTAGAGGTATCCTTCTCATTCACAACTTTGAAAGCGACCTTAACGCTTTTCTCTGGTGTGTTTTTTTTTGTGTAATGCACCTTGGAACTCTTCTCACAAACCTGACAATATCAATTCAATTATCACCAGAACCCAAGTATTTCAGGTTACCAGTCATTGTTCATGTATAAAATTTAATACAACAACTGGCCTGATACCTACTCTATAATGTCACATTCGCAAGCAATTGATTATCTTTCTGAAATACAAGATTGCCACTCGTGGTTCACCAAAAAAAAGCACAATTCTGTTCTGTTTTCTCACTCATTCAGCACTTTGAATTTTTTTTGTAAGATTGTGCCCACTGCTTGACTTCTTAAATTTTAGTTGCCCGTTTAACTCTGGGAGATTGACATTATCTGTGATTTTCATATTATATCCATCCGACAGCAAGGACACTGCAAGTTCACGCGATAAAAGAACTAACTTCAGAAAGTAAATCAAAGAGTAAGGTTGAATAAAAAAACTGTTATTCCAACACTTGGGGCCACACAAGCGCCCCACAATTTCCATCTACTTTTTAATTATACCTGGTCAGCTGATGACCACATTATTTTGCTATTGGTTACATTATAATATGAATTTCTACTATCAACAACATCTACCTTGTCCAAACAGTTAACTTTTTAATCAGTTAACCAATTGCTAGTGTGTAGCCCTTTCTATTATTAATCTCAATCTGTCATCCTTTTGCTGATTCTGGAGCTCTGTTGCTTTCCCTTGCGCTCCTGTATCAAGTTTGGATTTGGGAAATCTGCCTGTACAATGTTTGAGGGCTGATGATTAGCCACGCTGTCCACTTTTAGTTTATCCTTCTGTAACCAGGCAAAGCTTTAAAATCTAATCAGCATTTTCACCAAAGTTGTCATTTTTTTCTTCAAAATTAGGCTTCAAAGTTGAGCATTGAGTTTGACTTTTGCCCACCTGAGGCAATGATTGCTTGAACCATGCTCGAGTTGTGACTCCCCTTGGATACAATTTTTAATCACTTTGATGTGTGAAGTTGAAAACAGGTCACCAGCAGTGAAGAGCAGTTCCTGCAAGTAAACACATCACCTCGTAGCCTCTGATGTAAATTTTCATTTGATTGACAAGGGAGAGTTTGAATGAACAATCCGGTGAAATAAGTGAATGATACCGTTGTTGATGTTACAGCATATGTTACTCATCTGAAAAGGTTACTGTTTTCATCCAGAAGCTAATATTAACAAAGCTCAATGCTGAGATTTGGAACGCTGATTTCAGTGAACTTTAATTAAGCAACATAGACGAGATGTGTTTGGTTTCGTGGCTGGAAGGTTGTGGCTACAAATAAAAACAGGCGAATTTGTTAATCAGACTATTCAGAATCCTTAACTTGCATGGAGTGCTTTGAAATCCAGCCATTAAATGCCCCATCGTTAGACCATAATATGTAATCCTACAGGAGTTCTTTAACATTCCGGCTTTTGCTTCTGCAGGAAGTTGGAAGCCTCCCCCAGACAAATTGTTTCCTCGCCATTTACGCCTCACAGGGCAGGACCCTCCACACCACACCTGCATTGCTGGAACTGTGCTGTTTTATGCATTTTAGTGAAAAATTAATCTTTAAAATGGGATGAATATTTATTGATACATCTCCAGTTACTGTTTGTGGTTAACACAAACAGCATGGTAGCACTGCTGCCTGACATTGCCAGGGACAGAATTCCTAGCTTGGGTCACTGTCTGTGCTGAATCTGCATGTTCTCCCCAAGTCTGCGTGGGTTTCCTCCAGGTGCTCCGGTTTCTTCCCACAATTAAACACGTGTTGGTTAGGTGCCAAATTCTCCCTCAAATGTACCTGAACAGGTGCCAGAGGATGGTGATTAGGAGATTTTTATGGTGATTTAATTGCAGTGTTAATGTGAACCTACTTGTGATGCTAATAAATGAACTAAAAAGTTATACAATCTTCATGTCAGCTAGATGTAGAGCACTCTTTGTCCTGCTTCTGTTCACCCCCATTCTGTTGCCCTCTCTTTTCCCCTTTTAGCCTTCTTTCTGCTGCTCTTTACTCTTGAGTGCAGAGAAGGTTCACTAGGCTGATACTGGAGATGAGGGGGTTAGCCTGCAAGAAGAGATTGAATAGACTGGGTCTGTACTCACTGGAGTTTAGAGGGCTGAGGGGAGATCTTATACAGACTTACAAGATAATGAAGGGACTAGATAGGATAAAGGTAGACAGGTTCTTCCCACTGAGAAGGGAAAGCAGGACTAGAGGGCACAGCCTTAAAGTAAGGGCAGAGGGCAGTTTAGATCAGAGTTGAGCAGGAATTTCTTCACTCAAAAGTAGTGAGTCTCAAATTCTCTGCCCATTGAAGTGGTGGGGGTTACCTTGCTGAATGTATTTAAGTCACGGGTCGATAGGTTTCTGATAGACAAGCGAATTAAGGGTTATGGAGAGAAAGCGGGAAAGTGGAACTGATCCACTTCAGATCAGCCATGATCTTGTTGAATGGCGGGGCAGGCTTGAGGGGTTAGATGGTCTACTCCTGCTCCTATTTCTTATGTTTTCTTTATCTTTCTTTTCCATTTTTCCTTCTTTTCTCCACATTCCCCATCTGGAGATAAGGTAATGGTTGAAGTTGAAGGGCTGGAGGGAGATTAGGAATGCAACACTTTGGAAGATCTGGAAAGGAATGTGTTCAGCGTGAGACTGTCAGCTGAATTCTGTTTATAAAACAATGAAGACTGCATTTATTTCAATGCAAGAGGCCTGACGGGCAAGGCAGATGAACTCAGGCCATTGATGGATACGTGGGACTGGGATATTATAGCAATTACTGAAACATAGCTAAGGGAGGAACAGAATGTACTAGGATACGGATGCTATGGGAAGATAGAACAGAAAGTAAAAGAGGGGGAGCTACACTTTTGATTAGGGAAAGCATTATGGCCGTACTGAGAGGGGATATATACAAGGGTTCAGCCACTGAGTTTATATGGATAGAACTGAGAAATAAGAAGGGGGAAATCACTTTGATAAGGTTGTACTATAGGAGATAACTCCAAGAAAAATAAAGGTGATAATATGCAGAGATTTTAATTTTTCCAATATTGACTGGGAGAGCTGTAGTATTAGAGGGTTTGATGGAGATAAATTTGTTGTTTGTATTCAGGAGGAATTTCTCATTCAGTATATAGATGGCCTGATGAGAGAGGGGGCAAAATTTGACCTCTTGGGAAATAAGGAAGAGCAGGTGACAGAAGTGACAGTGAGGGATCAATTTTGGACCAGTGACCATAATTCCATTAGTTTTAAGATAGCTATGAAGAATGATAGGTTTATCCTAAAAGTTAAAATTCTAAATTGGGGCAAGGCCAATTTTGATGGTATCAGGCAGGAACTTCCAAAAATTAATTGGGGGAGTCTGGAAGTGAAAAGTGATGTCTGGTAAGTGGGAGGCTTTCAAAAGTGTGTTAACCAGAGATAAGGATAAACACATTCCTCTGAAAGTGAAGGGAAAGGCTGGCACCAGTTGGGAACCCTGGATTACTCGAGATATTGAGGCCCTGGTCAAGAAGAAGAAAGAGGCACATGACGTGTATAGGCAGCTGGGATCAAGCGAATCTTTTGAAGTGCATGGGGGATGTCAGAGTAGAGTTAAGAGAGAAATCAGGAGGGCAAAAAGGGGACATGAAATTGTTTTGGCAGATAAGGCAAAGGAGAATTCAAAGACCTTCTACAAATACATAAAAGGGCAAAAGAGTAACAAGGGAGAGAGTAGGGTCTCTTATGTATCAGCAAGGTCACCCACGTGCAGATCTACCTCATCAGAAAGGTCATCCAGCTAGCACTCTCAACATTACACTGGAGTGTCAGTATAGGCTATTATTTGAGAGTCCAGGAGCGAGATATGAACACACACACCCATACTTACATATACACACAAACACAGTCACTGCCAGTTATTTTGCCCTCCTTAGCCTTAGATCACTAAGGCATTTGAACTCCCCAAATGATGACTATGATCAGCAAGGCAGCACGGTGAATTGGATGTGGAAGCTTTCAGTCTGTTTGGTTCAATCTCACTCCATCCAATGCTCCTATTCACTGAGTTATTGGAGAAAGTGGGAATATGTTTCCTCAGACATGAAGCCACTTTTATTTTATAATCAGATAATCTGTTCAATAATTTAAAACAGAAAGGGAAAGACTTTGCTTATTTTATCAGTAAAGCTGTATCCAAATGTATTATTTTTGCCTTTCTTTCTGAAGAACAGTTGCATCATTTGCATTTTAATACAAGCCCACACTCTGCACCTTAGTTCTGAAAAGAGTTATTTATAAATTAATAAGCAGTCTTTTCATTCACCTTAATTTGGATCAAGTGGTATAATTCCCATTGCACAAAGCACAATTTTATTCTGCTTGAATTCTTGGTAATGACCTCATTTATTCCTCTGTTTGGTTCCCTATTAGCCATCTGTTAGTTTTGCTACCAATATGGTTTGCATAGTTGTTCATCTGAACCAAAGGTATTTATCCCCAAAAGGAATTGCTGGAGCTAGGCTGGAAACCATTTGTAATAATTAAGAGGCTATTTTACTCTTGACTGTCTTGACAGTTAAAGAGATAGAACAATTGCACTACATGCACTGTTATAAAAGGTTGTTCCTAAAGTTTCTAAAGCAATATTCCTCAAATGTACAAGGTATATTGAAGATGAAAATATGGAATGTGGTTCCAATGTGTTATTGATCATGTAATCAAACGGATTAAACTCCAGCAGATTATGTTGGAGTTAAATCAGGGATTGAAACTCCTTTTCGGATGACACAATGGAGTAAATACTGTTCTTATGAGATCTGAATTTGAACACTTGATTTTTATCACCAGAGGGCAAGTCTCTGATGAGGACTTGGGGCACCTCCGATTTGGATCTCAGGTGAGCGAGGCTGAACAGCTGTTTCAGTTCGGTTTATAACCATCTGTCTGTAAATGACCTGAAGGTTTATGACAGCAGCAATAAGAAGAATATGCCAGAGAGTTTTGGTGGCAAAGCACACCTGTGTTTGAACCCTTTGCGGATCAGAAAGTGTTCCAATGTTGACCTGACCAGGAAAGAGGAGATCACAAGGAGTAGCTTCAGTAGGCAGCCAATTTTCTCCAGCAGCTTAAACAGACCACATCTTTGATTTGGTTTGCTTCAATTTATTATTGTCATATGTATTAACATACAGTAAAAAGTATTGTTTCTTGCACGCTATGCATACAGAGCATGCCCTTCATAGAGAAGGAAATGAGAGAGTGCAGAATGCACTATCACAGTCATAGCTAGGGTGTACAGAAAGATGAACTTAACGCAAAATAGGCCCATTCAAAATTCTGACAGCAGCAGGGAAGAAGCTGTTCTTGAGTCGGTTGGTATGTGGCCTCAAACCTTTGTACCTTTTTGCTGGTGGAAGAAGGTGAAAGAGAACTTCTCGGGGACGGGGGTGGGGGGGGCAGCAGCGTGAGGTCCTTAATTACGCTGGCTGCTTTGCTGGGGCAGCAGGCACTGTAGTAGAGTCAATGGATGGGAGGCTTGTTTGTGAGATGAATGGAGCTCCATTCATGACTTCATAGAGTTACAGAGGTTTACAGCATGGAAACAGGCCCTTCAGCCCAGCTTGTCCATGCTGCCCTTATTTTTTTTTAAACCCCTAAGCTAATCCCAATTGTCCGTATTTGGCCCATATCCTTCTTTACCCATCGTATCCATGTAACTGTCTAAAATGATTTTTAAAAGATAAAATTGTACCTGCCTCTACTACTATCTCTGGCAGCTTGTTCCAGACACTCGCCACCCTCTGAAAAAAAATTGCTCCTCTGGATACTTTTGTATCTCTCCCCTCTCACCTTAAAGCTATGCCTTCTATAGTTTTAGACTCCCCCACCTTTGGGAAAAGATTTTGACCATCTACCTTGTCTATGCCCCTCATTATTTTATAGACCTCAATAAAGGTCATCCCTCAGCCTCCCATGCTCCAGAAGAAGAAGTCCCAGTCTATTCAGTCTCTTCTTATAACTCAATCCATCAAGTCCCAGTAGCATCCTAGTAAATCTTTTCTGCACTCTTTCTAGTTTAATAAAATCCTTTTTATAATAGTGACCAGAACTGTACACAGCATTCCAAGTGTGGCCTTACCAATGTCTTGAACAACTTCAACAAGATATCCCAAATCTTGTGTTCAATGTTCTGACTGATGAAACCAAGCATACCAAATGCCTTCTTCGCCACTCTATTCACTTCTGAATCCATTTTCAAGGAGCTATCAGCATGCCTAGATTTCTTTGATAACTATTCCCAACACCCTACCATTAACTGAGTAAGTCCTACCCTGGTTCAATCTACCAAATGGCATCACCTCGCATTTGTCTGAATTAAACTCCATCTGCCATTCGTCAGCCCACTGGCCCAATTGATCAAGATCTTGCTGCAATTGAAGATAACCTTCCTCACTGTCCACCATGCCACCAATCGGTGTCATCTGCAAAACAGCCCGCTATATTCTCATCTAAATCATTAAAATAAGTGACAAATAACAGTGGGCCCAGCACTGATCCCTGAGGCACACCGCTGGTCACAGGTCTCCAGTTTGAAAACAACTTTCTACAACGACCCTCTTGACTTCTGTCAAGAAGCCAATTTTGTATCCATTTAAAACACCTCACCTTCGATCTAGTGAGATTTAACTTTATGCAACAACCTACCCTGCGGTACTTTTGTCTAAAACTTTGCTAAAGTCCATGTAGGCAACATCAACTGCACTGCCCTCATCTACCTTCCTGGTTATCCCTTGAAAAAACTCAATTAAGTTCGTGAGACATGATTTTCCACTCAAAGTCATGCTGTCTATCCCTAATCAGTCCTTGCATCTCTAAATGCCTGTAGATGCTTTGTACGGAGCATCTTTGAAAGTTGCCGAGAGTCGCAGCTGACATGCCAAATTCCTTTAGTCTTTTGAAAAAGTAGAGGCATTGGTGGGCTTTCTTAACTATAGTATTAGCATGGGGTGGGGGGGGCGGTGGTGGGGTGGATGATGACAGGTTGTTGGTGATCTGGATATCTAAAAACTTGAAGCTCTTGACTCTTTCCACTTTGGCCATGTGGATGTAGACATGGGCATGTTCGCCTTTACACTTCCTGATGTCAAAGATATTCTTCTTCATTTTGTTGGCATTGAGGGAGAGATTATTATCGCTGCACCAGATTCTCTATCCTCATGCCTGCATGGATTAGGATTAGTGTTAGGGCGAGGGTGACGGTTGGGATGCGGGTTAGAGACTGAGGGTTAGGTACATGTAGTGGTCCCTTTGTAAACAGTATTTCTTTTGTAACTGCCAGACTGAGAATATTATGGCAATTATTTTCCAGTTCTGAACTACATGGAATTTCAGGATAAATCCATTAGGACAAGCATAAAACAAACGAATAATTTCCCACTATGTTCAGCAGAGATGTGGGAGTTGCTGGCTGGATCAGAATTGATTGCCCATCCTTGAGGGCATTTAAAAGTCAGCCATATTGCTGTGGATCTGGAGCCACAAATAGGACAGATCAGGTAAGGTCAACAGAGATCAATGAACTGGATGGGTTTAACTCCAGACTTCTTAGTACTAATTTCTTCCACTCTGGGTTCAATGTCCAGATTTGGAATGGCAATCAGGCTTTCCATGGTGTCTAGAGCTTCCTCAGAGATGGTGTTCTCCTTAGAGAACTCAAGATAATGTTCCACTATCTGTCCAACTGTTCATTGCAGTTGGTGGTGATGTCCCTTGTCTTTGTTTTCAATGGAGTTGTTTCCTTTGCTGATGAACCTGTTGCTTTTTTAATCCCTTCATAATTCCCCTAGCACTCACTGTGTCAAAGGACATTTGGATATTCTGGCAAAGTTGTAACCAGTTGTCACTGGTGTACAGCTTAGCCGTCTGTTATACTTTACTTCAAATGTCTTTTACTGCATTCAGTGCCTTCTTGCTTGGATCTTTCTGGTAATTACTGGGAATGGATTGTTCAGTTCAGTGGCAAATTCCTTCACAGCGATATTAGCCTCAAACCAGTCAGCATTTTTCTGCTCCTGTTTCCCCATACATAGAAAGCTGTTTCACTTTCTTTCTGCACTGTGTAGTGGGGGGGGATGTCAGAGAGCACCAATTCAATTGAGTCAAGGAACTGTTTGTTCTTATCTGGGCCAACAGAGTGGCTATTGCTGATACGAGGGCAACATTTCTGCTTTGAACGAAAATGCTTCAAGCATTGCATTCTAATCCTAGTGCACACTAGGGAGTGATCTGTTTTACAGTCAGCAATGTGGTAGCTGCGTGTGTTGAGAATGTTGTTCAGAGTCACGCCTGGTGGTGATGAGATCCAGTTAGTGCCAATGGCCTGGTTTTATATATCTCTAGGACACATTGTGGCTTGGTTTGTCCTGAAAAAAGGTGTTAGTTACACAAAGATGATGATAATAGCCAAACTCAAGAAGTCTCTGTCTATCCTCCTTTATCTTTCTCAGACCACACTATCCAAGGCAGGGGGAGCTATGTCTCATACTCTGTGTACACTGAAATTGCCCAGTAAGTAAAGATGTCCTGAACTGAGAGATTCTACTGAGAGCAGTGTCAAGTCCCTAATGGAACTGGTTTTTCGAATCTCTAGTATAGCCCAGTGTTGGAGCATGGATATTCATAAGGTTAACTGATCCTCTTTGTGTTGCGAGGCAGATGGAGAAAATGTGTTCTGAACCATTTCTGGGAGGTTCTATCATTGATAGTACTGATGTCCTTAGAGAGAAGCCTACATCTTGCTCTGTGTAATGAGAATATAGACAGTGTATTACAATGTGAATATAGATCAATAAATTACATCCCCTCCATATACAATATAATGTTCTAAATAGCTTGGATCAGACTTTAAGTGAGATCGGAAGGACGTGGAGACTCTGGAGACAGTGCAGAGGAGGTTTACCAGGATGCTGCCTGGTATGGAAGGTCTGAGTTACAGGGAGAGATTAGGCAAATTGGGACTGTTTTCCTTAGAAAGACATAGACTTAGAGGAGATCTGATAGAGGTGTACAAGATTTTGAAGGGGATAGATAGAGTAAACACGGTTAAGCTTTTTCCTAAGATGGACTCAAATAGCACGAGGGGTCACAGGCTTAGGGTGAGGGGGGTAAGGTATAATTTGGATGCTAGAGGGAGTTTTTTCACACAGAGGGTGGTGGGGGTATGGAATGCGCTACCAAGTAAAGTGGTGGAGGCAGGTAGTCTGGAGTTATTTAAGAAGTACTTAGATGGGCACATGAACAGAATGGGAATGGAGGGGTATAGAAAACTGATTTAAAATAGGGATCATGAGCCTTGGGAGTCCCTGGGAAGTGTGTAAATAGATGATGATATTGAAGTACTTGTTCTTATCCTACAGGTGCTTGGTCCACCTTGTTGTCTAATGAGGGGCATAGACACGATGGGTCGTGAGAGGGCTGCTCTTGGATCTTTTTTGACAGTATCCTACTGCTTCACGTTGTTAGTGTACGCTTGACCTGGACCATCTGATGGGCAACACGACAGCTCAGTGACTATCGCTGTGCTGTGCAGATACATGGATTTGGGCCTGTGTCTGTGGGAGTTTACACATTCTCCCTGTGCTTGCGTGGGTTTTCTCCGGGTGCTCCGGTTTCCTCCCACATCCCAAAGATGTGCTCTTAGGCTAATTGGCAAAACAGATTCTCCCTAAATTGTCTCAAATTTGGTTTTTAATCCATAGATCTATAAACATGGACAGGGATCACGGGTAGAGGTGGGAACATTGGGATAGCGACGTGGGCTCGTTGGGCCGAAGGGCCTGTTTCCCATGCTTTTTTGTTCTTAGTAACTTGAGGTGGAAAGCTTGTACCCTTCCTCCATGATGGGTTTGGTAGCTGGAGAGCATTTAATTAGATGGTGATGCTGGGGGAGGGGGTGGGGGGGGCATTCGACTCTCCCATCTCCATTCCCATTAGATCCATGGTGGGAAGGCCACAAACCACCACCTTACCACCAACTAACATCTGTAAATACCTCATCCCACCGCTGCTGGTATTAACCCAGCAAAGAGCAGGGTAGACAATACTTATCATGCGGGGAGCATGACAAGCAAACTCTGTCAGGGAAGGGTTGTCACTTGTTCAGAGGCAAAGGCACTCATTATTTGCTTGATGAACATGGCATTAGGAAGGTGGTGTGTCCCACTGAAAGCCAAGCCCCTACTCTTGCTGCCATTCCCTCAGCCACTGACTTCCCTACGATGCTTCCCACCCCAAATTCCCAAACCATCCCCCGATATCACTCAATTCTGGCCTGTGATCCAACACAATCCTGGGCCTCAGATGGGTATCCTACTAGCAGTAGCTAGTGCTGTGTTTATTGGAGCTGTTGGTTCATGATTGACTGACAGCTCTCTGCAGGCAGGATATCAGTCTCTGTAGTCTTTGACCTTGGAAGAAGGTCCATGCCACTGGCCTGTCAAGTGGTCTGAATGGAACAAGATGCGAGGGCCTTCCCAAAAGATGGCAAAGCAGGACTCCAGCTGACAGCTCAGCTCTCCCCTTCTCATCACCTTCACAAGATTCTGCCCCATATTGTCTTCATTCTTAAAAGTCTCGACATTTAAATAACTTCTTTAAAAAGAAAAACCAAAATATTAGGTGGTGTTAAGCCTGAGTGGTTGATTTATCTGTATAAATGTATAACCAGGCTATTTGAGAGACAGTTTCCCTGCTGAGTTCAATCTTATTCTCACATAATTTCCACACAGATTGATAACTATAAAAGAAAATGGAAGTTCCAGTTAAAAGCTGAAATAACACAAAGATGGCCATGTCTCAAGACATTTACTGAAAGAAAAGAATCAAAGCACTATTAACTAAACACAATCTTTGGAGGCAACTTATTCTTAAACCATGGAATGCAATACCCCCTTTTTATTTTTAGCACAACCAACAGGTTTATGTTGCAGTCTCTTTTAAGTCAATATGCAAATCTCCTAGATTCAGTCCAGAATTAGGTTTCGCTCCAGAGAGTTTACTCCTGTCCTTTTCCTTTCTCAGCCAGTTAACTTCTAACCCCAGAGCTATCCTGTACAGCAAGATTACTGGAAATCCTCTGTCTAGCACAGGCTATGTGAATCCTCCGACTTCATTTCAACTCCTCGTGAATTTGGTTATTTCGATCCAAGTTAAAGTTTTCTACCCTCATTCTGTATGGTGCATCATAGCGACTTTTGAATTCCAGCTACCTCCTCTTTCCTGGACCCTGGCAGATTAACTTGTTTATCATATTCAGTGATATTTTGGGGAAGTCTATAACCCAATTTCACATTGCCTTCCTATCTCGAAGCTCATGACTATGGCAACATGAATCACATGGACCTGTATCCAGGTAGAGATGCTGATGGCCACCCTTGAGATCCCAAATCTCTTATCTTAGAAGCTAATGGAGACTTCAATACGCAACTGTTTACAACTTGACATTAAAACAATGTTGACAAAATTTTTTAATGTTTATTTATTAGTGTCACAAGTAGGCTTACATTACATTTCCAAATGTGTGTTAAGCAAATTGACCATGCTAAATTGACTATTAGTATCAGGGGCCTAGCAAGGTAAATATGTAGGGTTATGTGAATAGGGCGTGGGTGGGATTATTATTGGTGCAGACTTGCTGGGCCAAATAACCTTCTTCTGCACTGTAAGGATTTTATGATAAACACTGCAATGAAGTTACTGTGAAAATCTTCCAGTCGCCACCCTCTGGCACCTGTTTGGGTACATTGAGAGAGAATTTAGCAATGGCGAATGCATCTAAATCAGCACATCTTTTGGACTGCAGGTAGAAACCAGAGCTCCCAGATGAAACCCACGTAGATACAGGGAGAATGTGCAGACTCTACAGACAGTGACCCAAACCAGGAATCAAACTGGGTCTCTGGCACTGTGAGGCAGGAGTACTAACCACTGTGCTGCTTTTGAGAGTCACAGTCTATCCACTGTTAGCAGCAGCCTGTCTGTTAACGTCTCCAAATGTAAGCACCTCAAACCTTCATCCCAGTAAGATGGCCCCCTTTAACCTCTAAGAATCAAACCACTCACATGACCCCTTCACTTATCCTAAACTCAAGGCATAGAACCAAAACATGATAATCATATAAACTTTAGTTTTAATACTTGAAACAGTGTTCTGTGGGAATTACCTCAAGAATTCCTAATGGATTATTATCCCTTCCTCGTAGCAGGACACTGAAGCTAATCACAACCCCTCCCCTCCTGCTCCTACTGTGATTAGATAATGCAGCAATTCAAGGAGTTAATGGTTTGTGTAGTTAACACCTCAATATCTGCCTACTGAACCACTGGAGAGATTCACTTTTTAAATGAGGAGGAGGTGTTTTGTATTAACATTCAAATAATCAATTCCTGGCATGCACTGAACAGCAGCAGTGAGTTATGTGAGAAAAATATACTTGGCTAATTAAGGGTTAAATAAATAATAATTTGAGCTGGCACCAAAATAGAATAATTATGGAAGTTACCAGATTGTCATTAAAAACCCAAATGGGTCATTTAGTGTCCTTCAGGGAAGACATATGGCACCTCTGCCCTCTGTATACCTGCCTGTGCCTCATTCCTACTGGAACCTGCACAGATAGATTCTGATTCCACCCTCTGCAATGTTGCCCACATCCCAAGAACAATTTCTGTTAAAAGAATTACTACATAATAATGCTTAGAGCTATTTTAAACTCTGTAGTTGAGGAGCTGGTATTGTGCGGACATAATTCCTTGTGCTGCTTCTTGACATATAAGAGCTCAAAGAGGGAAGGGTAAAATATTTGTTTGCAGATTAATCTGGTTCATATTTATTGAAGGTAATAGGGAGTTTTCATTTGGTCATAAAACCCCACAGATGTCAATAGTACTAAATAACTTATGTTGTGTGAAATTAACAGCTGCAGTAAAGCTGTCATGGGAGAATTGTCAGGAGGTTTAGCAGAGCCTTTGCTTCAATAGAATGCACCATAAACGTCATAAGCAACTGTCTTCATGCATTTGAATGGCCAGGCTAATAGTGCTCATTACAGGGAGCAGTGTAACATTAAAAAGTCATGCAATATGCTAATTGCACATCCTCCTTGCCTATATTCCTCTATAAATTCTCATTATTCTGCAGGCCTTATTTGACAAGTGATCTGAAACATTTTCTAAAGCAGCCTGTCCACCTTGCTGGTGCAAGATACTTACTTTAACAATGGCCAAAGCATACATTTCTCATTATTATACTGGAAGGCTTATCTTATACCATTGCTTTTGTTTTATACTGTTGCATGTTGTTTTAGACTAGTTATATCTTACTATTTTAAAATATTCACACTGGATTTTTAAGATTAAAGGGATTGACATCTACATTTTAATCTTTTCTGTGGAGCCAATAAGAGGACTTGTATCTCAACAGGATACATCCCTGCCTCTAGAGCCAGAAGCTCTGGGGTCAAGGCCTACTCCAGGACTCGTTAGCCATGGAAAAAGCATTTGTGATGCAGTTTAACAGTTGGATGAACAACCTGATAACCCAACCAACACTTCCTTGCTATTTTTCCAAGAGAAAAATATGTGAAGATACAAAGCAGTCAATTTTCTCTGAATAAATGTAATTTTTTTTGGAATTACTTGCTAATTTTTTAAAATCCCTTTTCCATTTTTCACAGAATCTCTATAGTGCAGAAGGAGGCCATTTGGCCCATTGGATCTGTGCTCATTGTCTGAAAGAGCATTCTACCCAATCCCACTTCCCTGCTTTATCCCTTGCACATTCACTCTTTTCAGATAGCAATCCAATTCCCTTTTGAACACTATAATAATTCCACTGAGGTGATAGTTTCATTATTTACACCATATCTCTGCACACAGCCAGCTCCCCAGTGGTTCCCTGCTGAATGCAGGCTGGGAGTCTGGTACACCTGCTTTAAATAGGGACTCCCTGATTGAACCATCAATTAGGACTCCTCAGGCATCTCTTTTACATACCCAACAAGTAAACAAACTCAGATTAACTTAGGGACAAATTAAAAGGGGCAGCCCCCAAGAAGGAAGGGAAGACGGTCCAAACAAAAAAAAAAGTTCAAAGGAAACTTAAAACATTAAATCAAAATGTGATTGTAAGGGTCTATAACACAATTCATACTCTAGCAAGCTAACTTCAATAGCCTGGCTGAAGTCATCACAATACCTCGATCGGAACTACCTTGACCACCCTCTCAGGAAGTTTGGTGCGACTCCAATCACCCTCACTGTGAAAAATGTCTTCCTCACAACACTTCTGCTCCTTTCCACTTTTGCAGGCATCAGATTGTGGTTCATCCCCACAACTTACTGTTCAGAAAAGAAGCCAGGATCTTTAATCCCTCCATGGACATTTATTCTAACCTCAGCGAAAGGAAATCAAAGAGCAACACCTGTCAAATTTACCTGAGGTCAGGTCATCCTGCACAGTTCAGGAGGACATGGCCAGTGTAGGAGGGTGGGGGAGATTTGGTCATTAAACTCTTACTGTTCTATATTCTATATGGTGCAAACCATGGATATTGCTGCTTTGTATGGTTGTGGAAAGTATAATTGTAAAAGAAAAGCTAGACATTCAATGGAATCACCATCCCTGAATCAATATCCTAGGAATTACCACTGACTTGAAACTGAACAGGTCAAAGGCTAGGAATCCTGCAGTGAATTACTCACCTCCTGACTCCCCAGATCCCATCTACCATCTATAAGATATAAGTCAGGAATATGATGGAGTACTCTCCACTTGCCTGGATGAGTGCAGCTCCAATAACACTCAAGAAGCTTGATATCATCTGAGACAAAGGAGCCTGTTTGATTGCTACCCCTTCCATAACCATTCAATCCCTCCATCACTGATGAACAGTGTATATTACCTACAAGATGAACTGTAGAAATTCACCAAGGTTCCTTAGGCAGCATCTTCCAAACCCAAGACCTCTACTATCTAGAAGGGCAAAAGCACCAGACACCTAGGAACACCACCCTCTGAAAGTACTCCTCCAAGTCACTCACTATCCTGATTTGGCAATATATTAGCCATTCCTTCACAGCTGCTGGGTCAAAATCCAGGAATTCCCTCCTCAACAGCACTGTGGGTGTACCAGGAAATGCAGCATTTCAAAAAGGCAGCTCACCATCACCTTCTCAAGAGCAACTATGGATGGGCAATAAATGCTGGCCTTGCTAGTAATGCCCATAACCCATTAATGATTTTTAAAAAATTATATAGTGCTTCCCCAAATACTTTACAGCTAATGGTTTATTTTTGAAATGTAATTAGTCTAGTAATGCAGGAAACATGACCAGCTTATACACCAGTATTCTGTTGCTCAATTGTTGATTGTGGATTAAATATTTGTGAGGACAATATAGATAATCCTCCTGGTCTTCTTTGAAATAATGTCATGGGGTCTGTTGGGTCCATCTGAGTTTAATGACACATTTGAAAGACGGCACCTTCGACAATGTTGCACTCCCTCACTACTGCAGTGGAGCATTAGTCTAGATATTTGTGCTTAAGTCTCTGGAGTGTACTAATCACAGGGGAATTTTTAATCAGTTTTTAAAGATTGATGACACTTAGGTGGGGGGTTGTATTTGTATATTGGAAAATTGGAACTTTTTTCTATTACTTTTATTGCGATAACAAAACTCTCTATGCTAAATCTATATTCTACTTTCTGCTCTGTCAACTTGGGTAAACTGCATGGTTTAAATATCTGATTCACTTTGTATAAAAAATGTTGCTTTGTCCCGAGTCAATTGACAACCTCCAGTGAGCAATTTTACATCGGTTTATTCTGAAGTGTGAGGTCTTCCATTTACCAGATCAATCAGAGAGATTGAATAGTCATTCAGATAGATCATACAGTAGTCTTGATTACACCATACAGCTAGTCATCCAAAAATATATGCAGTGTTCTTTCCTGAGAACCTGATTGCCTGGGAACTTTGCCCAACACTGTTAGAAGCTTGCTTTAAACAAACTTGGCACAGGCTGAGACCGTTTACTGGTTGCCATCCAAGTGTCAAACCATGCGGCCAGACATGAGAATTCAGCTCATGTTTTTTGGACAGTTAAGAATCTGGTGCAATATGAAATAAAGAAGTTGCACAACTCAAGTTATCAGCAATGGTCGCTCAAGTCAAAAATGTTATATTTACAGCAAAATATTAGTTACAGATTTGGTTATATTGACACAGCTAAGTCTAAATGGAATTTGAAGAAACATCCCTTATTTAAGCAGAATGTTGAAAACTGCTTACATGATTAGCGCGCAATGTATCTGTAAATTCAGTGATACAATCTGTTGTCACAAATATGTGTTGTTACCGTTACTCAAAGTAATTCTTTAAAATGCAAACCATGAAAAACTGAAATATATTTCCAAAATTATATTCTCTAGTAATTCTCACTAATACATTTGTGTGACAAAGCATTTTGTCACATCAAGCCACCCGAAAATGCTTTACTTAGTTTTTATGGAGTAAGTACAGCAATGGCTGTATTGTATCACACAATCAGAGAATAGTTACAGCACAGAAGGGGGCCATTTTCTCCATCATATCCCTGCCAGTTCTCTGTAAGAACAAATCAGTGAGTCCCGCTCCCATGCCTTTTTCCCCACAGCTTTACAATTTAGTTTCTTCAGATAATTCTCCAATTCCTTTCGGAAAGCTGCAACTGAATCTGCCTCCACCATTCTCTCAGGCTGATCATTTCAATTCCTAAGCACTCACTGTGCTAAAAAAAAATCGTGTTGTCTGTGGTGCTTTTCCCATTCACCTTAAAACCACTGCCCTTTGGTTCTTAGCCTTTCCAATTTCTTTCCATCTACTCTGTCCACACCTCTCATGATTTTGAACTCCCCAAACTCCTCTTTTGCACCCCTAGTTTCTCCAATATATCCACATGAATGGATACTCCTCAACCCTGGAAATATTCTCAAACTTTTTCTCCCTGTGTAGTTAAAAAGTTAATCTCAGCACATATTGCTCCTTCTGGCAGGGTGTTGCAGAAAATGTTATCACAAACACCTGCCCTTTGAGAAATACTTTATTTTCTCTCTGTTTCTCATGAACACACACTATTTCAGGTCTCTGCACACAGTTAGGATCCAACTGCTGATATTAGCACAAAACCAGCCGACAGGTCTACTGGAAATCTTTTCTAGTTTACCCCTGAATCTGGAGCTGAATGATGATTGGGATTTTCATTCAACTGAAAATGAAATCAATAATAAGTAAAGATAAAAGAAAGAATCAACCTTTATTTTGTTCCTTTCCTGACCTGAGCACATTCCAGAATGGTTTACAGTTGATTAAATATATTTGAGGTTCAACCACTGTTGAAATTCAGGACTGATTTATAGCCACTTTGCACACAAAACAGAGCCAAAAACAGGAACAAGATAATGACCTGGTGATGTTGACTGAAGGATAAGCGTTGGCCTGAATGCCAGGAGAACTCCTCTATTCTTCTCCACCTAGAGCAGAGGGGGGACATGATTTGTGTAAGATTATAACTGATATGGACAGGGTGAATAGGAAGCAGCTGTTCCCCTTGGTTCAGGGTCAGTCACAAGGGAGCAGAATTTTAGGGTAAGGTTCAGGAGACTTAGAGGGGAATTGAGAAAATATTTGTTCACTCAGAGGGTAGTGGGAAGCTGGAATGTGCTGCCTGGGAAGGTAGTGGAGGCTGGAAAGCTTACAACCTTTAAAAATGTATTTGGAGAAGCACTTGAAATATCACAACATTCAAGAATTTGGGACAAGTCCTGGAAAATGGTATTAATGTAACTTTAGAGGAAGTTATTGTCGGTGCAGACTGATGGGCTAAAGGATCTTTTCATTGCTGTATGAATTTATGACTCCAGGGCTACAGAATCTCTTACGTGCACCTGAACGAACATGGTTTGTCCCTTTTACTGAACGGAATGTGAACTATTCTAATCTGATCTTCTTTCTGATCAGAAACTGGCCTCTTTGTGCATTTCAGTGGAGCTGCTGATTAATAAACTATATATTTCACCAATAGCTCCAGTGGGAGTTGGCTAGCTCGTTGGGTTGATGGCTAGTGTGTGGTGGAGAATGACCATGTAGAACATAGATCATAGAACATTACAGTGCAGAACAGGCCCTTCGGCCTTCGATGTTGCGCCGACCAATTAGGAAAAAAGCAATGCCCCTCCAAACTAAACCATTCCCTTCTCTTCCATAAACTTATCAACTAACCTCTTAAACGCCACCAAACTTGGCGCATCTACAACTGCCGCAGGCAGGGCATTCCACTCCCTAACCACCCTATGGGTAAAGAACCTACCTCTGATATCCGTCCTATAACTATCACCCCTTAATTTAAAGCTGTGTCCCCTCGTGCTAGCTTTCTCCATCCTAGGAAAAAGGCTATCACTGTCCACCCTATCTAAACCTCTAATCATCTTATATGTTTCAATAAGGTCTCCTCTTAGCCGCCTTCTTTCTAACGAAAACAACCTCAAATCCCTCAGCCTCTCTTCATAAGACCTGCCCTCCATACAAGGCAACATCCTGGTAAACCTCCTCTGTACCCTCTCCAATGCCTCCACATCTTTCTTATAATGTGGGGACCAGAACTGCACACAATACTCCAAGTGCGGCCGCACTAGAGTTTTGTACAGTTGCAACATGACGTTGCGGCTCCGAAATTCAATTCCCCTACCAATAAAAGCTAAGACTCCATATGCCTTCTTAACAACCTTATCGACTTGACTGCCTACTTTCAGGGATCTATGCACATATACACCAAGATCCCTCTGTTCATCAACACTATTAAGAGTCCTACCATTAGCCCTATACTCTACACATTTATTATTCCTGCCAAAGTGCATTACCTCACACTTTTCCACATTAAACTCCATTTGCCACCTCTCAGCCCAGCTCTGCAACTTGTCCAAGTCTCTCTGCAAACTATAACACCCCTCTTCACTATCTACCACTCCACCGACTTTAGTGTCATCTGCAAATTTACTAATCCATCCTTCAATACCCTCATCCAGATCATTTATAAAAATTACAAACAGCAGGGGCCCCAAAACAGACCCCTGAGGTACACCACTTGTCACCGAACTCCACGATGAATATCTCCCATCAACCACCACCCTCTGTCTTCTATCTGCTAGCCAATTCCTAATCCAATTAGCTAAATCACCCTCTATCCCATACATCTGCATTTTCTGCAGAAGTCTTCCATGGGCCACCTTATCAAACGCCTTACTAAAGTCCATATATACCACATCAACCGCCTTACCCCCATCCACCTCTTTGGTCACTTTTTCAAAAAACTCAATAAGGTTAGTAAGGCACGACCTACCCTTCACTGGGTTCACTGAGTACACGGGCGACTTCATGGAAGCCTGTCTCTCAGACTTTCCCCGTGTTTGATACAGAGTAATGTTGCTGAAGCTCTATAACCAAAATTCTCTCTCTAATGGACAGCAGTGTCTTCAGTTCTCTGTAAACTATGATTAATCACCAAAAACTGCTCATTCATTCATTGGCTGTTTGTGAAACTTAGCTGTGTGGAAACTGGTTGTTCATTTAAATGCAATTGAAAAGTGCAACATTTTGAGACATCCTCAGGGCATGTTTTGGTATGATTCAAATACAAGTTTATTTCAACTCCCACACAACCACAAAGTGGCTACTAACCATGTCTGAACGTTTCTCATGGTTTTCCTGGATGGAACTTGAACGGCAAATTTTTTTGTTTACCATTTTTATATTGTCTAATTGGAAAGGGTAACTCCTTCATTGAAAATATTTCCTTGTAGTTACCTCCTCTTGCAACAATGTAATTATATTGGATACCTGAAGATTTATATTCTTCCATTGCATGTTTATTTTTGGTGTGACATTTGTTTATGCTTCCAATATCTTTTAAGCAAGT
The DNA here is from genome assembly GCA_024679065.1 of Sphyrna mokarran. NCBI lineage: Eukaryota > Metazoa > Chordata > Chondrichthyes > Carcharhiniformes > Carcharhinidae > Sphyrna > Sphyrna mokarran. The sequence goes on from JAGIQG010000019.1 coordinate 50,503,354, forward strand.
CCAGTAATTACATTTTTCACAGTTGAGTTGTGTTAATTGCATTATGCTACTGAGTTCTGGATTGTTTTTACTATCTCAATTTTGCCTGATTAAGATTAAGTCAAGAATTGAACTGAAAATAGACATATATTTACAGTATAAAAAGAACTCAGGTGTAAATCTCAGACGTGACACATGTTTTTGTTAAATCTAAATGTTGTAAGCATTCAAGATTTGAAGTTGCAATAAACTACAATCAATAGAGTCACCTAGGCAATTTCATCAAGATTTTGTTAACTTGTCATTTGTATTTTTTGGGCACTCCTATATTTCTTACTAAGTGGCATCTTGGTTTTTGATAGTTGCACCCATGAGGTTTGAAAGCTCAGATGCCAGTGTAGTATTTGGGTACTTGGATAGAGGATTGGCTGAGTGGCAGAAGGCAGAGAGTGGGGATAAACGGGTCTTTCTCAGAATGGCAGCTGGTGACTAGTGGTGTGCCTCAGGGGTCAGTGCTGGGACCACAACTTTTCATAATACAGATTAACGATTTGGAGGAAAAAAGCTGAAGGCACTTTGGCTAAATTTGCAGATAATGCAAAAATATGTAGATGGACAGGTAGTATTGAGGAAGTATTGAGGTGCGGGGTGGGGTCTGCAGAAGGACTTGAACAGGTTAAGAGAGTGGGCAAAGAAGTGGCAGATGGATTACAATGTGGAAAAGTGTGAAGTTATGCACTTTGGAAGGAGGAATGGAGGCATAGACTATTTTCTAAATGGGAAAGTGCTTAGGAAATCAATAACACAAAAGGACTTGGGAGTCCTTGTTCAAGATTCTCTTAATGTTAACATGTAGGTTCAGTCAGCTGTTAGGAAGACAAATGCAATGTTAGCATTTCATGTCAAGAGCGTTAGAGAAGGGATGTACTTTTGAGGCTGTATAAGCCTCTGGTCAGACCCCATCTGGAGTATTGTGAGCAGTTTCGGGCCCCATATCTGAGAAAGGATGAGCTGGCTTTGGAAAGGATCCAGAGAAGGTTCACAAGAATGATCCCTGGAATGACTTTAACCTGATGTTGTAGGACTTCTTACTGCATCATGCAGGGGGCAAGGCCTCAACATGTTGGCATAACTCAGTTGGTCTTAGATTGAGGCATCATCTCAAAGAGCGCCTGGATCATAACGGACATCCCAGCAGCTCCTATATATATTAACACACAGGGCCCTGTTCTTTGTAGACAGAGAGATCAGGTACACACATTACACCTGTTTCAGCTAAACCAAATAAGTGCCAGGCATTTGCTGATTCATTCACAAGATCAATTGGGGTCAAACTGCTTGGTTTAAATTTCAAACAATACTTGGCAGTTAACTGTCAGTCACTTGGTTCATTCTCCATAACAACGCTTTTACCAATCAGAGACTACTTGCCAACCAATTGGCAATTTCTTCTCATACAGTATAAATTGTTGACTTTCCCTGATATTGATCTACTTGTGGAAAGTTGTTATGAGTGCAAGATGAAAAGCTTTAACAACATGTTTTTTTTTCTCTCAGCAATACACAAGTTCCATACTACAAAATTAATATATTTTTCTGATTGGTGAGTGTTACAAGTGGGGATCCCCAGGAACCTATTCTGTGGATCTCATTTCTTTAACTTTATATATCAATAATGAACAAATAAAGAGTTGTATATAAGAACAAATAGACCCTAATATACAATCTTCCAATAGATTGTTAATCAAAGTTTTCAAAAGTCAGATTAACAGATATTTGCCAGGTAAGGGAGTGAAGAGATATGAATCAAAAGTAGGTAAATAGCATTGAGATACCGGTCAGTCATGATCAGAAACTCAAGTGTTCAATGGCCTATGCCTGATACTATGATAAGTCACATCAGTAACTGAACTCGCTTCTCTGCATTGCAATAGCTTTACATGTCTCTCACTGAGGAGAGGCAATGACCAAGTGGTATTATCACTAGACTATTAATCTGGAAACTCATTTAATGTTCCAGGGACCCGGGTTTGAATCCCACCACAGCAGTTGGTGGAATTTGAATTCAATAAAAGAAACCTGGAAAAATGAATCTGCTGATGACCATGAATTCCTCGTCAATTATCAAAAAAACCCATCTGGTTCACTTGAGGGAAGGAAATCTGTCATCCTCACCTGGTCTGGTCTACATTTGACTCCAGAGCCCCTGCAATGTGGTTGACTCCCAATTGTCCTTGGGATGGGCAATAAAAGCTGGCCCAGCCAGCGATACCCATGTCCCATGGATGAATAAAAAAATGCTGATTCTCAGAACATCTTTGTTATTCAGATCGTGCCAGTACTGTCCATGTGCTGGTAAAAGCTGACCATTTGCACTAGCTAGAATTGTTCTGTAAAGGTACATGTTGATAAGTTGTTGAGACTGTGCTTAGGATAACAGAATTTCAAACAAAATGGTACCTGTTTCGGGATAGAAAAAATAAATTCAAAGTAATGGGCATAAGGGAAGTGACAAATAGTGCAGGTACATTACAGACTTAGCCCAGACTAGATGTACAGGAAAGACAAATGGGTTTGTTTCTCCTGAAGAGACAAGAGTGCATGCACCATGAAAACCAAATAACAGCATTGCTGCTGCCTGCTAGTACATTTACCTGCCATTCCAAACACCATAGGTCGGTAGAATTTAACTCTGAACTCTGCATGAACATATGAAGATTCTGAAAATTGAATGCTGCTCTTGCTTGTTCCTGCCTGAGTATCAGTAATATGATGAAATCTCTGGGTCCTAGATGTGCTGCTACAAAATATGTTGGACTCTGACTGCCCCATGCCTGGTCAATAACCCAGAAAATATTTGATTTGATTTGATCTATTATCGTCACATGTATTAACATATAGTGAAAAATATTGTTTCTTGCGCTCTATACAGACAAAGCACACTGCTCATAGAGAACAAAAAGAGAGTGCAGAATGCAGTGTTACAGTTATAGCTAAAGTGTAGAGAAAGATCAACTTAATGCAAGGTAGATCCTGATGGCAGCAGGGAAGAAGCTGTTGTTGAGTCCGTTAGTATGTGATCTTGCATCTTTTGATTTTGCATCTTGTTCCCGACGGAAGGAGGTGGAAAAGAGAATGTCCAGTGTGTGTGGGGTCCTTAATTATACTGGCTCCTTTCTATTACAGAGTGACCATATCTGTACACAATATTCCAAATGTGGCCTTACTAATATCTTGCACAAATTCAATAAGATGTCCCAACTCCTGTATATAATGTTCTGACCAATGAAACTCAACATGCTAAATGCCTTCTTCACCACTCTGTCCACTTATGACTCCACTTTCAAGGAGTTATGAATCTGTACCCCTAGAACACTTTGTTCTGTAATGCTCCTCAACACCTTACCATTATTTGTTAAATAAGTCTTGCCCTGGTTCAATCTAATAAAATGCACCCCTTTGCATTTATCTAAATTAAACTCTATCTTCCATTCATCCGCCTGCTGGCCCAAATGATCAAGATCATTTGCAGTTGAAGATAGCTTTCTTCATTGTCCACTATGCCACCAATCTTGGAGTCACCTGCAAGCCATGCCTCCTATATTCTCATCCAAATCATTAATATAAATAACAAATAACAGTGGATCCAGCATATCCCTGAGGCACACCGTTGGTCACAGATCTACAACTACCCTCTTTTAACATCAAGCCAGTCTTTTTTGCCCATTTAACTACCTCACCTCAGATCTCCTGAGATTTAATTTATGCTGCAGCTTCTGCACCCCAAGCTTTGGTTAAGTTCCAGTGTATGACTGGCGTAGTGATCACTGCAAGCCATGGGATACAGCCCATTCTTGGCATATTCCCATGGGATTCAGGTCAGGGACCATGCGAATCATTCTTGCTTAGTATCACAAAATCAGTCAAGAAACCTCCTGCTATGCTGCCAGTGAACTCAATCAGCTGAGAGCAGCTTAGTAAGGGCCTGCTGGCTCTGTTGCAATCTTCAGCAAAATTAGTTTTGGAAACCTGCGTCTCTTGTTTCTGACAGATTTTACAGGAACAGGATGTGGGTGGCTTGACTGCAGCCTTATCCAGAATTGCCCATTTTCTTGGATTTTAAACTCTCCATTTAGCTGTCAGTCACTTGGTTTCTCCTCGTGTTGATTCCAAATCAAGTTTCTGATTCTGACCCTGGGGCAAAAACAAGCTCGGGGCGGGGATGAGAGGGTGGAGGCGGGAGGCAGTGACCCTCACTGAAATAAGCAGTGCTGCTGCAGGCAGGTGTCGGAACCTCTGTCCATTCAGCTGAGTTTTCAAAACTGGGTGAAATCTGGTGCAACTTTACTAACAGCATTTTATATTCTCTTCTTGCTTTTGTGCAAGTTAGTTCAATACAGAGAGAGATATTCATTTTACAAAAGGTTAGGTAGCTTCCCAGTGTAGGATTGCTAGAATTCTCCTGACAAACTCCATTTTACAAACCTTGTAGGAAAACACTTTTTGTGTTGGAATTAAAAATGACCGATTAAAAACATATTGCAAAATATTGCCTGTCCCTTTAAATGCTTTTGAACTGAAATCCAAAGTCTTGTACCTCTCCATGCCTGAAAGCACAGTAAGAAGTCTCACAACACCAGTTAAAGTCCAACAGGTTTATTTGGTAGCAAGAGCTTTTGGAGCACTGCTCCTTTATTAGGTGAGTGAGGATTTGTATTCACAAACTGGGCATATACAGATACAAAATCAATTTGGAATGTATTCCAACAATTGTCTTGTAAATTGAGTTTGTAAATGCCCTGTTTGTGAACACAAGTTCTCACTCACCTGATGAAGGAGCAGCACTCTGAAAGCTCGCGCTACCAAATAAACCTGTTGGACTTTAACTTTGTGACGTGAGATTTACTGTGCCCACCCCAGTCTAGCACTGGCATCTCCACATCATGCTTGAAAGCAGCCTGATTTATATGCTGTCAAGCTTGGTGTTTGCACTGTCTCTTCCCTGTCAGTAAGCTGTGCCTTCACAGGCCCATGCCAGAGAGCTGAACATATTATCGAGGATGAAACTTTGTTGAGATGCTGGGGGAATGCTGCATTGTCAGGGGTGTTGACTTGTGGATGACCATCTGCCAGCTGGTCCCCGTATTGCTTTTAGACTGTACCTTTAAGTGGGGTGTCCAGGAGGAGCCTGGCACCCACTGTGGGCAGCCCAAGCATTAACCAGAGACTCGGGTTCAATTCTAACCTTGGGTCACTGTCTGTGTGGAATCTGCACACTCTCCCTGTGTCTGTATGGGTTTCCTCCTGGTGCTCCAATTTCCTCCCACAGTCCAAAGACATGTAGGTTGGGTTGATAAATTGTCCCTTCGTGTCAGGGAGACTATCAGGGTAAATACGTGGGGCTGTGGGGACAGGGGCTGGGTGGGATTGTGGTTGGTGCAATCTCGATGGGTTGAGTGGCCTCCTTCTATATTGTAAGGATTCTATGATTAGTGGGATGAATATGTGGGGTCACGGGAATGGTTAAGATGTTCTGTTGGAGAGTCAAAACCTCGGACCTTTGTTGTGGTGGCTGCATTGAATCCCACCGCACAGATAGACACTGTTGTGTAGCACCAGTGGGGTAAGGAGATACCCGTACACCCAACCCCAAGCACTGGATTGATCTGAGATGGTACATAGATGGGTCTCTAGGTCCAGCTGCACATGAACACCAGCCTGGCATGGACAGAAAGGCAGAAACCGGCCTGCCCTGGCAGAGTGGTGAATGTCAGATTAGCACAGCGCTGTGACAGAAAGGTTGTTGCACTGATCTTGAATTCTCTGATGAACTGAGGACTGCCATGTGTACGCTGCTCTTTAACATTCAGCATCGACGCCGTTGTGATTTCCCTCCTGACTGGATGCTGACGGGCAGCTGTTTTAATGAATATTCATGGATGCAAATGAATGTAAATGGTGTTCACACCACTGGCCAATGAGAAAAGTGACTCGCCATTAACCCGCCATTGGGAGAATTGCAATGTGATTTTACTCCTGCGGCTTTCTGACTGTTTGGCTTTCACCAGATTCTTTGTGCCTCCCACCTAACCTTCCACAGACCGGTTGTAAGAATTCCACCCAAATTTCCCATCAGTGTGACTTGTAATTAGGATGGGGAATGTGATTCAGGTCAGTGGCATTTTTATGAAATAAAGACAAGCAGATGGAGTTACAATTATGGGTCTGCAAGAAAGCTGACCTGCACTCAATCCGTCAAAGTAAAGTTGATTTATTAATCGTAAGTAGGCTTACATTAACGCTGCAATAAAGGTACTGTGAAATTCCCCTAGTCGCTGCACTCTGGCACCTTTTTGGGTGCACTAAGGGAGAATTTAGTATGGCCAATGTGCCTATACAGCATGTCTTTTGGACTGTGAAAGGAAACAGGAGCATCCAGTGAAACCCATGCAGACACAGGGAGAATATGCAGACTCCACACAGGCAGTGACCCAAGCCAGGAATCGAACCAGGGTCCTGGCAGTGTAAGGCAGCAATGCTAACCACTGTGCCATAGTGCTGCTCCTGAAAGCAGTGAGGGAAAAATTCCAACTTGTTTATCTACCGGCTGGATTCTCACTTTTCTGAATTCTGAATTTTCCACTCCCGCCTACCATGAAACTCACCACTGTGGGGATTGGAAAATTCTGCCGGTTAGCTCTATCCCTCCCTCCACTGATGCTGCCAAACTGGTTGAATATTTCCAGCATTATTGCTGCAGAATATCATCATCATTATGCTGACAACGCTTTCTCTTAATCTCAATATTGTTATGAATCCCCACTATAGTTTCTGCTGCTAACACTCAATAGTAAAGCAAACCCTACACTTATCACAAGGCCCATTCAATGAGCGCTTTATGTAATTTGCTCTTTATGGGATTCGTCTATTCAGTCTCTTATTGAAAATGCACTTCAGAAGATTTTGAAGTGCTCAGCAACAATTTTTCTCCATTGTTTCCATCTGTTCCGTGTTGGTGGAATTCTACTCAGTTTCAATTTGGTCCAGCAGCAGTGACACAATGCATCATGTTACCCGCTATACCCAGATCCCCAAATCATTCTGACTGAGCCATCATCATATCCCTTATGAAGGTCTTATGAAGAGAGGCTGAGGGATTTGAGGTTGTTTTTGTTAGAAAGGAGGCGGCTAAGAGGAGACCTAATTGAAACATATAAGATGATTAGAGGTATAGATAGGTTGGATAGTGATAGCCTTTTTCCTAGGATGGAAAAAGCTACACGAGGGGACACAGCTTTAAATTAAGGGGTGATAGTTATAGGACGGATATCAGAGGTAGGTTCTTTACCCAAAGGGTGGTTCGGGAGTGGAATGCCCTGCCTGCAGCAGTTGTAGATGCGCCAAGTTTGGTGGCGTTTAAGAGGTTAGTTGATAAGTATATGGAAGAGAAGGGAATGGTTTAGTTTGGAGGGGCATTGCTTTTTATATTGGTCGGCGCAACATCGAAGCCCGAAGGGCCTGTTCTGTGCTGTAATGTTCTATGTTCTATGTTCTATGTGTCACATTAGTTGCACCCTGGAATAGTTTAAGTTTTATTAATACTTCTGAAATATTTTTGCTCACTCGATGGGCCTTAATTGGCAAGACCTATGTAGAGAAACCTAGCTCGAATGTACCATTGTATCCTACACACTATTTCCAAACATTGCTTTGAATTTAAAATTTATATTGATCCATCACTTGGAGATCAAAAATCTCTCCTTCTCTTTGATAGCTTCTGCTAAGAATATCTTTTAAAGTTTATTTTTTTCCTGGCATTATGCAGTCTGCAAGTTTCTTTTTTAGAATCTTAAGCTTTATCTTCGCTGCTTTATTTTTAATCTTTTCTTCTTAGTATTTTTTTTCCAAGTGTGAGGAAATGTTAAGAATTGACTTGTGCCCATTTTTGAGCTGTTTTTCTTGATGCCACCGAATGTTCAAATCTTCTTTTGACATTTCTCTGATTCTCTTTAGGGCAAATGAACTTACTGACAAATTAGTCAAAATTTTACCGCCATGGGAATCAGAGCAGGCGAGGGACGGAACATGGAAATGCTCAGTGATTTTGGGCAGGATTTAATGGTTTCGGGATGAGTGAGGCTGAATAATCCAGCCCCCATTCACTTAGTTCTGTGCGATATTGACAAAATCCTGATTTCAGTTAAAACTGGGCCCTGAATCCACTTGGGCTCAATCTGCTTTCAGTTTCAATTTTAGTATAACACACACTTGCCGGAAGCTTTTTCCCGTTCATGCTGATGGGATCTTACACTCGTGCCGAAGGCACACCCCCCTCTTGGTTCCCTGGCAGCAAAGGATGCGTTCAATGGGAATCCCTCTTGATAATGATAGGATGGTAAGATCCCACTGCCACAAAACAATTGCAGAGCGGGAGAAAATCCCCACCCATTGTATATATATCATCTTACTTACAACAACACAAGTAATGAATCTTTCACCTCCTTACTGAGAGATGTTGGTTAGTAAATAATGTCTTTCAGGGTGATACAGTGCTTGTGGGAGGGAGTCTCCCGTCTCGCCTGCTACAGGAATCATTGTGGGTAGGGGTGGGCTATGCGAAAGTCTGTTGACCTTGGGAGAGATTTTCTGGTATTGGGACGAGTGCAGTTGGACATGTTTATTCGAGCGATGCCAAGCTGATAGGCTTCTGTAATAGTTGCTGCTAATTGAGGTTCTCTGATCAAGCAAGCAGAGCACGGCACAAACATGCAATCATTTGCACTGATGTTGCACCAGTGGCAATAAGCATTCCCAGGAAATTCATGTGTAAATCCTTCAAGCAGATAATCTTAAACGGACAAAAGTAACATAAGTTTAAATCCTCAGCCTACCTTCCCTTTCATGTCAGTTTCTGTTACTGTAAGCAGGTTTGCCTCTGAGTCAGAAATGTATTGGTTCAAATCCCAGTTCAGAATTTGAACATATGAAGGAAGCTGATGCTGGAGTGAGGGAGAGTTGGTTGGAGATACTGTCTCATTGACCTAATAATATTCTCTTTCTGGTTGGGAAAAGGACTCCACAACAATGATGTAGGATGTACATCACAAAAACAGGTCATTCAGTCTAAGCACTCTGGGGTGGAATTCTCCAGTCGTTCATGCTGGTGGGATTGTCCAGTCCAGCTGTAGTGAACAGAGATTTGGCTGAGCGCCAAATTTTCCATCCACGCTGTGAACAGCTGGAAAATTCTGGCCTTGGTGTCTATGCATCATTTGACCTCATTCCATCCTTGCTTATCTATAGCTATCATGCAATCCGTCTCTTCCGTTCTTCTTCAGATGTGTGTCTAGCTTCCCCCTAAGTTCATATTGGCTTTAGATTTCTTTGAAGATGAGCAGAAGGGTTGTCCTGGTTTCCTGGCCAACTTCTGTCTCTCAACACACAACCTCTGAAAAATATTAATTGGTTATCTAGCTCTTAGCTATTTGTGGGATCTTGCAGTGGGATCTTGGCTGTTCTGCTCGCCTACATAATAACAGTGCTAACCATTGGAAAGTAATTCATTCGCTGTAAAATGCTATATCCGATGAGCTTATCTTTCTTGTATCAATTCATTATTTATGAATTCTGCGCAGTATCTTTTATGACATTGGATGATGTTAAACTAAAGAATTATAGAAACTCCATAAACTGCCTCAATCTGCACCTTTTAACATAGACACACACTTACCGCAGTGCATGCTATAAAACACCTGTCTCCCAAATAGAAAGCTGACCCCCTGTTGCTTTTGGCATTGGGTTACTTTTGATGAAGAAGCCAGAGGGACTGTTCACAATGACAGGATCTTTCATCTAGTGGGAGGGACAATAAAATTACTTTGGCTGCTACCCACTGTCTCTCAATCATAAAGTGACATTGACGTTGATCCCGGTGTAGTGTGTGGACAGGAAAATTAAGTTTTGTTTAATAAAGCTCACCTCAGTGACCTTTTCTGTCAATCACTCTGAAGAATTCCTGTATAGAAACAGCTTGTTACCAAAAAACCAACATGGATCTAGAAAAATATCCTTGGCAGATTCCCAGAAGGAGACCGGTTGAGTCAATGCTGACTCTATTATCTAAGCTTTCCAATTAGTCCCACTTCTTTTCTCTTTTTCCACAGCTTTGTAAATGTTTCTTTTGTAAGCATTTATCCTGTTCTCTTTGAAAGTTATTGTTTAATTAGCATCTACCACTCATTCAGACAGATCATCACTCACTGCAAAATAAAGAAAAAAAAGTCTCATCTCCCCTCTGGTTATTTTGCCAATTTATCCTAAATCTGTGTCCTCTGGTTGGCTCTGAGAATATAGGATGATAGAATGGCTACAGTATAGAAAGAGAAGGTTTGGCTCTCTGTAAGAGCGATTCAGGTAGTCCCCTACTCATTTCTCCTGAAGCCTTGCATATCTTCTGTTAAGGTCATTATCCAATTCTCTTTTGAAAGCTACAATTGAATCTGCCTCCACCATATTCTCAGGAAGATCAAAACCTAAACACTCATTAAGTAAAAAAAAACTTTTCTCTGTTGTCTTTTGGATCTTTTGCCAATAACCTTCAATCTGCTTTCAGCTGGATCTCGACTCTTCCACTAATGGGAACAGTTTCTCCCTATCTACTTTGGCCACAACCCTTGTGATTTTGAACATCAATAAAGTTTCAGACAAAAAGCCTCTAACGAAATAAAGGATAAGGTTAATGAGGCCATGCTGTGACGATGTAATCTTGATTCAATACTCTGGGACTGAAAACATAGAGCACAGAGGGCAGAATCCGCTATTTCCAAAATCACTCTCATTAATCTCGAGCCCTAATTTTCCAATCGAGATTCTCTCCAGCTTGGCTCCGTGCATTAATTAAAACTCAATGTAAATCTACCTTTAATAATCACAGGAATATAGACTCAATGATGAAAAATGATAAGAAAGTGGTTAAAAGATGAAGAACAAGAGTAGACAAGATTGGTTTCTGCTTAGACCTTGTTTGGCTTTAATTTCTAGAAGTGATACAGGTGCCGGTGATGCCCATATCTCATGGATTAATTTTTAAAAAGTTAGATCCGTGAACTCAAGATTTCGTACTCCTTCATGTTTATGCTATAAACTTTATTTTACTTAAAGTTTATTTTGTTGGTGTCACAAGTAGGCTTACACCAACACTACAATGAAGTTACTGTGAAAACCCCCAAGTCACCACACTGTGATGCCTGTTGGGGTACACTGAGGCGAATTTAGCACGGCCAACACATTTAACCAGCACGTTATTGGACTGTGGGAGGAAACCGGAATACCTGGAAGAAACTCACGCAGACACGGGGAAAATGTACAGACTCCTCAGAGACAGTGACCCAAGTCGGGAATTAAAACTGGCTCCCTGGTACTGTGAGGCAGCAGTGCTAACCACCACTTACTGAGCAAATGTAAGAACATAAGAACATAAGAAATAGGAGCAGGAGTCGGCCATCCAGCCCCTTGAGCCTGCCCCGCCATTCAATAAGATCATGGCTGATCTGAAGTGGATCAGTTCCACTTTTCTGCTTTCTCCCCATTACCCTTAATTCCCTTGTCTATCAGAAATTGATATCAGAAATATCAAAAAAGCTTGCTACTCAGATCTATTTTCTAAGTAATATTATTTGAATAAGGTCAGCTTATAGCTCATTAAGAAATGATGAATGATACTTCAACTTTAAATAAATGATATTTCCATTTAATTGTAAAATTATTATAAGAGATCACCAGGGGGGAAAATAAACCCTAGAGAACAAAAGATATTGTATAATCTAAATTTTCCGACTTTTTTCCCACAGGCATACACAGAGCTCAAACCATTCCTTGTCAAATTTTGTATTTTATACTTCGGTATTTGTTGACTTGCATCAATACTAATTAAACGTATTTAACAACAATTGATAATAATTATTATGTTAGCTAATTATTAGATATTAACTAATGAAAACAGCAGAGCAAATAAAAATAAAAACTGCAGATTAGAAAGAACAAAGTTTCTAATGTTGTCGGATAATGTGTTAATAGAATGAAGGGTTTGTCAACTGATAGGTGACCACTCTGTTACTCACAGGGTGTAGGTGAAAATTTGGCTCATTTCATATTTTCTTACACATAATAATTGTTTATGTGATTGAACAATATTCCGAAAGGGAATGTGCTGAAATTCCACTCACTGCATGAATCTGAGAGGATGACAGCTGAGTTTTGTGTTTCCCATTAATATTTTTGAGACACATAGCTCATGGAATCAGTTGGTGCCACCATGCTGCAGGAACCAATCTGTTACTTATCCTGGAGCAAACAGCCTCTCCACCTTCTGTCAATGAAATTCATCATTTCTCAACTTGACCTTGACTTATAACTGCACTGTACCTTGTCAGACTGTACAAGTTTGAAAGAAATCACAGAGTTACGTATTCTCATAATATATAAATGAATAATTGGTCTACGATACAACATATTTCTTCAACTTCTATTCAGTGTTTGGGACGTGCAGAGCAATGTGATTTTTGATGGCTGCATTAGAAATTCAGAAGTGGTATTTTATTGCTTTAAACACAACTAAATCGATTTGGTAAAATTTTTAAAGATGTTACTGATTTAAATCAGGAAAAGGAGTAACCTAAGATTGATAATTTCTACTATTTTGGGTTAAGGTGAATCATCTACAGTCCAATTTTACCATTGCATTGTGCCCAACTTTACTAGCACTTCACCTTTTACCATTGCGTTCGTGAGTCCAGATTCGGCGTGAAGCAGACACGCTCGGCCAACGTCTGTTTCAGATGTTCCAATTTCTGAAGAAATAAGTTCAGAGCTTCCAACAGCTCTCTGACTCAGATGGGTGGTGGTGGTGGGGATGTGGGGGGAAGAATGGGCCAAATCATTCTCTGGTGAGAGGAGTGGGGGCGAGAGAGCAGGAGCCTGTCAGATGTATCTCTGGTGGGTTGCAGGGGGCCAGACCAGGGGACTGGGGGAAGGGAATTCTGATAATTCCTGTTATAAATGCTACTTAGAATATATTTCACTTGCCATGAATGATTTTTTTTCCCTACACCAGCAAGTTCAGAAAAAGCAGAAATTATCTTATTCCCATTTCCCAAATTATTTTCTAAACTTGGAAATTTAGCTCTCAGAGTTTACTGCAAGTTGGCTGTTGCTAATCACAATTGTAAATGTTGTTGAATCGAGCAGTGGTTATTTGTACACACACCGATATATTTCACTACACAGCTTCAATAACAACCTGGATATGAAGCTGGGTGGATTTTATAAGTACAGGCAGCAGAGAGAATGGATCCCACAGGTAGGATAATGCACATGCACTTCATTAGTGAAACTGTCAAAGTACTCGGCTGTGAGAGTGTAAAATATACTGGGAGGGAGGCTAGGTGGATCTGGGGGCGGATGAGGGGGGGGGTGGTAGTGATGGGGTGGAGGGAGGGTGGGGGGGGGGTGGTGGTGGTGGGAGTGGGCGGGGGTTCCGCTGCCAGGGAGGCATGCGGGTGATCGGTGGGGGGAAAGGGACACGGGTCATGATCGATCTGGATATGGGTGGGGGGGAGATAGGTGGACTAGGGGTACAGTTATGTTGTGGGGGTGAGGGCAATGCCAGGCTGCTTTATCCGCTTTTTCCGGCCCGTGAGCGATGTGAGAGGGGAGCATTTTCCTCATTGCGCATGCGCAGTTCAAAGCTCTGACTGGAGCTGCCACGTCTCGGGCGCGATAAGCCCCGCCCACATGCTGAGTGTGTATCGGGAGTGTCTGAAAGCAGATTTCTGAGTCAGATCTGAATTGTACCTAGATTCAGCACTTAGAATGAACATGGTAAAATCGTTCCCCTGGTCTAATGGAATAAAATTCATCTTGTTACAATGATAGAAGGAAGATCCCTGAAATTATGCTCAGAAATATTGGACTTTAAAAGCTTCTGAATATTATTTAAAAAACACACACACTGGAGATGGCTGAGGATGCACAGTTAGCCTCTGACAGGAATGGATGTAAGATCTTTTCATAAGGACAATGGAACTCCTCTTTATTGTTCCAGACAAGGTAATTCTATGAGAATCCAAAGATTGGTTGTCATCTTTTGTAAAGGCAAAGGAACATAATGGCTATCTCATCCAAAGATGTTGGATATAATTGAGTAAACTGACTGATGGATTCCAGTACAAATACACAAAGACAGGGGGTTAAAAGCTAGCCAAGACACTTCTGAGTATCTGTCTCTCAGTCTGTATGTCTGTTGTGAGAAAAGCAGCTGGAGGTTTGCCACACTGAAGGTGATACAGTAACTGAGGCAGGGCCTCTGCAAAAATAGCCAGCTTTTGCAGGAATATCTAAAAACAATCTCTCAGACCAGTCAGCAGAAGGATTATTGCAGCTGGAAAAAGAACTGGAGTCTCTCTACCAAATCTGAACTGAAGAACAAACTACAGGAATTAACCTGAATTGGCCGTAAAACATCATTATGTACTCTCGCAACTCAAAAACTCTTCCGTATAACTTTTTGTTTTATATTTACTTACTATCGAACTCAATTCTTACTTCTAATCTGTATGAATGTAGATGCATATGTTTATCATTTCTCCTTGTCTTTTTGGCAGTTAACTTAAGGAACTTAACTCATAAAAGCCTGGTTAAACTGAATTCCTTTTAAATGTAACTGAATGATCTAGAAAAGATATCCGAAGGAAAGGGAACCTTATTAGATTAAACTTGTATTGTTCCCAGCAGAGAGTGGGTTTGAATAAAGACATAGAGCCAGTCAGTCCTCCCCATCTGGGTTTGTAACAATTTGGGGATATCCTGATTGGGCGGTGACAAATCGAGGGTCTCACTCGGATCAGCAACTTTTGGGACCTTACCTGGGGCTGTCAGTAAAAATCAACTCAGTAAGAATTTAGCAACACCAATTTTAAATCCAACCGATTTATTTGATAGTAAAATTGAGAGCTTTCAACACTCTGTGTCTTCGTCAGGCAAATGCAGTGTTCTGGTCTGCAATAGCACACATCAACCGATGTGTGGCTGATGTGTGCTATTGCAGACCAGAACACTGCATTTGCCTGACGAAGACACAGAGTGTTGAAAGCTCGCAATTTTACTATCAAATAAATCGGTTGGATTTAAAATTGGTGTTGCTAAATTCTTACTGAGTCCTTACTACCCCAGTCCAACGCCGGCATCTTTACATCAGTAAAAATCAACAGCAGATTAGTCATCGATTGTCTCTTCCAGAAGGTCAACATCTACAGATGTTTAACTACACCTGTGAGAGGAACATTGCCTGTGAGGGAGTTTTGTGGATTACACCGATTAGCTATGGTTAACATGCAATTTTCAGCCAATGTACCACCCAGGAGGATGCCCTTGCAAGGAGAGAAAGAACGTTTTTCAGACCTGATATGTTTTACAATTTCACCAGCAACTTTTGAACTATTAATATCAAAGCAGATGTCAGAGATAGGTCCTTTACTCAGGGAGTAGTAAGGGGGTGGAATACCCTGCCTGCAATAGTAGTGAACTTGCCAACATTAAGGGCATTTAAATGGTCATTGGATAAACATATGGATGATATTGGAATAGTGTAGGTTAGATGGGCTTTAGATTGGTTTCACAGGCCTGTACTGTGCTGTAATGTTCTATGTCTATGTTCTATTAATGTAAAATTATCCGAAGAATCAGTTTGTAAATTTGCAATCAAGTGTAAAATGAGAGAGACCGGGAAGATCCCAGCACTCATTTTTGGTCTGAGTTGAGTTAGCAAATCTTAGGAAGAGTGGAGTACTGTAAGTGTTCTCTGTGCCCATTGCTGAGCAGAAAAAAATCAACTAGTGTTTCTATCACATTCAATATCGAATGTCATTGGTGTGTCCTTTATCAAGGCTGATGGGGAAGATTCCAATCCACCAATATTTTTCAGGCATTTGGCATCTTCTCTAAATTGTTCATTGCCCTTTGTTGTACATTTTATCTGGTTTGCCGTACTTGGCAGCCAAAGCATTATGGGATCGCAGGTTTTCTCATGAGCTCGAGTGCAATGTAATAAAGACCAGTTTCAATGTTGATCACCTCCAGGGTCTGCTTGTACTGATTGAGCTTGGACCAAGACCAAAAACATCCTCATTGTCAGCAGCAAATGCCGAGGGTCTCTGTTAGCCTCAAAACTCAGGAAAAGCCACTTTCAGGAGAGGAGGGAAGAAAAAGATCAATCTAACAGGAAAGGAATTGTAATTTTCCCAGATTGCTGAAACAAACATTTAACTTGTTGGTAGCATGTGGCCCACATTAACAATGACCATGGTTTATTGACCGTCCTTAGATGGCATACAACGGGAATAATGGGACTATTTCCAATTCTTGTTTAGTTTACAGGATTGAAAAGTGAGCTGTAACATTAACAACATTTTGGGCTTTATTTCCATGATTGGCCCAAATACCATTATTTAGAACCATAGGAATAAGACAGCCTAGAAGGGGCCATTCGAACCAGCTTGTCCCTGCTGACCCAAAGACACTGAGGTGCTCTTTTCGATCCCATCTCCCTGTGTCCGGCCCATAACTCTGTAGTTTACAGCACTTAAGATGCAGATCCAGATACTTTTTAAAAGAGTTTATTGTCTCCGCCTCCATCACCAACTCAGGCAGCGAATTCCAGACATCCGCTTCTTAAAAAAGGTTTTCTCTCATGTTCCCTTTAATCCTTTTGCCACTTAACGTGAATCTTTAACCCCTGGTTGTTGAACTCTCGGCCGAGAGAAGCAGGTTCCTCCTGCTACTCTCTCCCTATCTCTCACAATTTTATACACCTCAATCATGTCATCCCTCTACCTTCTGTGTTCCAAGGAAAACAACCCCAATCTCGCCAAGCTACAATTCTCCCAGCTACAATTCTCCAGCCTTGGCAATATTCTAATAAATCTCCTCTGCACTCTCTCCAGAGCAATTACATTCTTCCTGTATTGTAGTAACCAGAACTGCACATAACACTACAGCTGTGACCTTGTCAATGTCTTATACAGTTTCATCATAATATTTAAGTTTTAAATTTAAGTTTATTTATTAGTATCATAAGCAAATAGGCTTACATTAACATTGCAATGAAGTTACTGTGAAAATCCCTTACTTGCCATACTCCGGTGTCTGTTCAAGTACACTGAGGGGGAATTTAGCACGGGCAATGCACCTAACCAGCATGTCTTCCGGACTGTGGGAGGAAAGTGGAGCACCCGGAGGAAACCCATGCAGACACAGGCAGAACATGCAGACAGATAGTGATCCAAGCAGGGAATGGAACCTGAGTCTCTGGCATTGTAAAGCATCAGTACTAATCACTGTGCCAACGTGTTACCATTATATCCCCACTTTTGTATTCTTTACCTCTGCCAATGAAGGAGAGCATTCTATATACCCTCTTGACACTTTATCTACTTGTACTGCTAACTTTAGGGACCTGTGCACTTGCATGCCGAGATCTCTCACTTCATTTCCCCCTCTCAGTATATTCCCTTTCACTGTTTAACCTCCCAAAATGCATTACCTCACACTTATCACAAATCTGCCACTTTCCTGCCCAATCCAACAATCCATTCAGATTGGTTTCACAGTGGTGGGATTTGAACATAATCTTGGGAGTACTGGCCTAATACTGTAACTACAATGTCATTGCAAATATCTGACAAGTTGAAGAAATTGTGGATTTCTTCGAATAGGAATATGCCAATTCTTTTCTTTCTGATGACTAACAAATAACTCAGTAATAGTTATAAATAATCTGGCCACCTGACCATCCGTCCCAAAGCATGTGGGCAGTGGTTATGACGCAGCATGGGAAATGCGTATCACTATCAACTTTTCCCAGAGAGGTGTCCGCTAATTAAAAGTGGGAGAAGAGTTGGCAGTGCTTTTCGCTTACTTGTCATGAAAGAGCAAAGGACAAGAGCCCTCATTTTTAGAAAGCAAATCCTTCTTTCTATAAGAAAAGAAAACTTGTCTGGCCCCATGGTGTGTGTGGACTGAGTGTAACTCAGCCACTTACTTTGCTGTGAATAAGCTGCAGTAAGAGGAAAATGCCTCATAATAGAACAATTAATCAAAAACAAATTCCTGCAACACTCCTTCCTGCCAAGACCAAAATTTACAAACAAATTATCCAAATAATACCATGCTAAGGAATGAATACAAAATGCTGGTTACTGCAGGAGACGACAGCTAATCTTGCATATCTCTAATTAGTCTAAATGTCTTAAGAATTTGTTTTGTGTGGCAGTTAGAATGACTGTTTTTCTATCTGCTAACAGATTTGTCGGTAAATATACGTTAGGTAAATATTTGCACAGAATGCTCAGAATTACAATTTTAATTGAAACGGTGACACTTGCTATTAACCTCCTATTTTCAATAGCATTGCACAAAAGGGAAATTTACCGGAGCGGTGGAAAATGATCAAGTTGCTCCTGGTATCTAATACCTTTCAATTTCATCCACCTGAGACTAGTATAGATGGGAAAGCTGCCAGAAATGGGGTGACAGCGGTAAAATATGATGGATCATTGTTTAAGCAATTCAGTAAGGAACATGCTCTTGCGAAGTGAGCAATGGGAGCAGTGAGCAATTACACGGAATTGTTCAATCATTCTTAGCTTTAAATTATGTAACGGTTGTTTCACAAATCTAAAAACAAATATCACGGATTTATTGCTTATTTTCTGCCTCTTTCTCTCTCCACACATGGCTTTGTGCACGCATCATTATAGGAGCAGTCATTGGTCAGTAAATTCCTCGAAAGGTTTCGATGGAAAGGCACCATGTTGCTTCGATTCCAGTCTGTGCCGACTGCTCCGTTGGGAATGCTGATCACTGACACTGCCTGATAATGATTTTCCATCATTCAAATGTGAAGGCTCAGGAAATTACAAGATAGGGTTGCTTAATTCAGTGATGGGAGCACCTAAGTGTAAGGTTTAGCCTTTTCAAAGTTGGATAAAACATTTCACAGCAGGTGTGTACAAGTCTCTAGCCTTTGTTGTGCATCGAATGGAGCCTCACACAGACCACACGGAACAGTTCAAGCAACCCACTCACTTAATTTGTGTGTGTCTCGAGTTAATGGATCTTCTTGTTAAAAGCATTAGTGGGTGAGCAATCCAGACCGGTGTGGAACGGAGTTTTAGTCTTTTTCAGTTGGATTGCCAACTTTCACAGGCCAGATATCACCCTGCAGGCTGTACCTGGGATAATTCATTGTTAATTCGCACCCCCCCGCCGCCCCAGCTGAAGGCTGAAAAGAAAATAATGCAAAATTTGAACTTTACTCCAGAAGAATAAGGCAGTTTGAAGCAAATCTAACTATTGCACTGAATTGGATAACATTGAAAATGAAAATGTCAGGGTGATTCTGCCAGTCCGCTGTGCTGCCGGGAGACATCAGCAGGGTGGGCTTTCTGAAAGGCACCAAGGTCTCTGCCCATCTCCAGCTGCTGGATTTCCAGCATCATCAGCTCCACGGTAGAAATCAGTACGGAGCTGATTAAATTATTCAATTAGCCATTAGCATATCATTAGTTGGCCCGAGACTGAAGTCTTTGGACCCGTTAACTCTCCTCCCTCCCGCCACCCTCGCCATGAGGGGTTCACTCCAGTGGGGTTTGCAACAACTCTCCATTAACAGGGAGCTCGCAGCCCAACCCTGCTGGGGTGGAGGCCCTCCAGGAGGATGTGGGGTGAGAGGGGTGCCCCCTGGGCATTGCCAGCCTGGTCTCCTGGCACTTCATAAGGGGTAAAGTGGCAATGCCTGGGGGCACCTTGGCGCTGCCCAGAAGGCATTGGGCAGTGCCAAGAGGGAGGGGGTAGAAAGGAGGTGTAGCCTATGAGAGTGGGGTCTCTGGAAGTGAGGGAGCTCTCGTTGCCATTCTGCACTGGGGTCAGTGACAAGGGGGGGAAATTGGGAGATGGGGACTCCTGGGGAGAGGAAGGGGGGAGATCGAGGTGGGCCAGGGCTGACACAGAGGCATATGGAAGGTCAGCGATTGGGGATTGTTGGGAAGGCCAGCAATGCGGGGGTCAGGGGACTGGCCAGCGATCGCAAGGTTGGCAGTGTGGGTTACCACACATTTACCGAGTTTGGTGCTGACAGTGGCTTGTTCAGTGTGATACTGCCAGGTGGGAATAGACCCTGCCCACTCATTTCCAGTGAGATTGACGCCAAGGCTCTCTGTGATGCACAGAGTGTAGGAGATCCATTAAAAAGAACAGAATTTACTCCAGTTTTCACGTGAATTCGGCACTTAGAAGTATTTGGGAGAATCCTGCCTTACATGTCATCCGGAAGCTTTAATATAAAATAGCGCATTGAGAACAAAAATAAAGCAGCTTAATCATAGCAGGACGGTTACAGGAACAAACCCTCTGTATTTGTACACTAGATAAAGAACATTTCAAATGTGGACAAAGACTACAGTCCCAATAAATACGCTATCCAAATTTAAGGATGCAGTTGAATGCTCCAAGGCTGTGATGTTTTTATTTGAATTACAAACGGCCATTCAGTAGATTAAACTGCAACGTGATGCTAATGATGTCAAATATAACATGAATTGACCACATTATAATATGTGAATTTGATTTTGAAATTATGATACACGTTTTCATAAAATAGGTGACATGGTAGCACAGTGGTTAGCACTGCTGCTTCACAGCTACAGGGACCTGGGTTTGATTCCCGGCTTGGGTCACTGTCTGTGTGGAGTTTGTACATTTTCCTCGTGTCTGCGTGGGTTTCCTCCGGGTGCACCAGTTTCATCCCACAGTCCAAAGATGTGTGGGTTAGGTTGATTGGCCGTGCTAAAACAAAATTGCCACTTAGTGTCCTGAGATGCATAGGTTAGAGTGATTAGCGGGTAAATATGTAGGGATATGGGGGTAGGGTCTGTGTGGGACTGTGGTCAGTGCAGACCCGATGGGCCAAATGGCCTGTTTCTGCACTGTAGGGTTTCTAGGTTTCTATGTTTCCCCATGATCCAACAATTTGGTGCATCAGAATAAAATTCACAGAAGATTCGTTTCTTTGCTGTTAAGTGTGTGGTTGCTATTAGCAATGTGTTTGTGGTGCATCGTGCTGATGACCGGCACGAAGGAGCATTAAGATGGGAATTCTTGATGCACTTCTTCAACCAGTGAGTTAGTTTAGTTTACAGAAGTAGGGTAGACCATGTAGGACAGAGGTGAGGAGACATTTCTTCATCCAAGAGTGGTGAGTCCGTGAGATTCATCACCACAGGAAGTAGTTGATGCCAAAACATTGAATCCATTTAAGAGACGGCTGGATATAGCACTTGGGGCGAATGTGATCAAAGCTTATCGGGAGAAAGCAGGATTAGATTAAAAGTTGAATGATCAGCCATGATTGTAATGAATGGTGGAGCAGGTTTGAAGGGCCAAACGGTCTCCTGCTCCTATCTACTACATTTGTATGTACAGAAGTTTATTTATTAGTGTCGCAAGTAGGCTTACATTAACACTGCAATAAAGTTACTGTGAAAAACCCCTAGGTTAGGATGAAGGGCCAGTGCTTGCAGGCCTTCTCTATGTGAAGGAAACAGGTTAGAGATAACCGGGGGTGGATTATTTTGCTTCCACAATTCTTTTCAGTTCTTTTATTCATTCATGATGTATGGGCATCACTGGTTGGCGAGATTTATTGCCCATTCTAGTTGCCTGAGAGCATTTGAGAGTCAACATGTAGCTCTGGAGTCACATGTAGGCCAGACCAGGTAAAGACAGCAGATTTCCTTCCCTAAAGGACATTAGTGAACCAGATGGATTTTTCCAACAATCAACAATGGTTTCATGCTCAGCAATAGATTCTTAATTCCAGATATTTTTCATTGAATTCAAATTCTACCATCGGCCAATGATGTGATTCAAACCTGGGTCCCCAAAACATTAGTTGAATTTCTGGATTAATAGTTTAGCGAGATAATGCCACTAGGCCATCAGCTTCCCCCAGGTACACACTGGCCTGTGGTGAGAAAGCAAATGCACAGTGTAAATGCCATGCATACAGATGGAGAATTGTGAAATGGGAGAATGCAAAAAATATTACATAGGGAAGAAGAAAACTTCACTTGGAAATACAAGGACTTAAAATTGGAACTGTTTGTCACAGAAATTTCTTAAAATAGACACAGTAGCATCGCAGTTAGTTATGCTACTATTAATCAAGTGAGCCTGGATGAGTTCAGATCTCACCATAGCAGCTGGTGAATATGAAATAAAAAAGCTACTTTCATTAATAGAGGCCAAGCAATTATCAGCTTGCTGTAAAAACTCATGTTGTTCAGAATGTCCTTTAGGGTGAAAATCTGCCAGCTTTCTCTGTCTGGCCTACAGCTTACTCCAGACCCACATGTGGTTGACCCTCAAGTGCCCTCTGAAATTGCCCAAACAAAGTTATAAGTGGCACTGGGCATTAAATGCTGATCTTGGTATGAATAGATATGTTAGGTCTGCGCATAACATCCTCCAGGCCCTGATGGAAAAGGAGAAGGTGAGTCCTGTCAGATGGCTCCTTGAGCAGACTGTCAGAATTACTGGCAAAATGCCTTGTTACCAGAACCTTCAGCAAGTTCCAAGGTCTAACATCGCCAGTGGTGAGACAGGCCCTTCCCGTCAGATTTCTCTTACATGCCTGGAGTCTCATCCCATTCACCAGTTGTTCTCGAGGTGGTCATGGTGGGGAAGTGACTGTTGTCCACCTCCTTGTGGAACGTGCCTTTGCAAAGAAAGTCTGGATAGAGATGCAGTGGTATTTGTTGAGGTTCATCTCGAGCAGCTCTCTGTTACAGGGCCCTGTGCTCCATGGGCTGTTTCCAGGGGCAGTGATTCTGTGCTCTACGGCTGTTTTCAAGGATGCATACTGAGACAAACAGCAACTGCTATTGGAGGGTCATCAACTTGGTGAAGGACACTCTTTGGTCTGCCCCAAAATTATTGGTCTACCAGTGCAAAGAATTTATGGCAGCTGCCATAGAGACAGAATGGGGAAAGCCTGCTGACTAAGACCTTTTACCCACGGTGAAGTAGGGGCTGGGAATTGTATAGAACTCCTTGGGCTATCAGACTCACATTGAATATACACAGCGAATAGCACGTGTATCATGATTGTATTGTGCAACATGATCTATGTAGAAAACATAAATAACATTGCACTTTGATGGCCAGTGTTTGTATTTCTCTTCATTTTACGAATGAAGTATATTTTTGCAAAAAATGAATTGTTTTGAATGAGACTTTTGATTGAAACATAATTGAACACCCAGACCAATTATTTATTTCATGTGTGAATTAAGAACAATAGAAATAAAAGTTATGAATATAAACATAGAAACTAGAAGCAGGAGGAGGCCATTCAGTCCTTCAAGCCTGCTCTGCCATTCATTTTGATCATGGCTGATAATCAAATTCAATATTCTGAACCCCCATTACCCCCCATATCCCTTGACCACTTTAGCCCCAAGAGCCAAATTATTATTTATGAGGGTCACAAGTAGGCTTACATTAACACTGCAAAAAAGTTACTGTGAAAATCCCCTAGTCGCCACATGCCAGCACCTCTTCAGGTACACTGAGGGAGAATTTAACATGGCCAATGCACCTAATCAGCACGTCTTTCAGACCATGGCAGGAAACTGGAGAACCCAGAGGAAACCCATGCAGACATGGGGAGAATGTGCAAACTCCACACAGACATTGACTCAAGCTGGAAATTGAACCCAGTGCTGTGAGGCAGCAGTGCTAACCACTGTGCCACCCCCTAGAAACATAAAAGATCCAAAACAGGAATTTTAATTCTTTTTTGGTTTGTTTTGGCCTCACTTGGGAGATAGTTGGATTTCTAATTCTGATTGCTAAAATCCCTCACTTTAAATGTGCTATTATATTAGGTTTAAGTCAGATTCTATTTTGATGCCAATGTGGGGTAAACATTAACACTGTACAGCACCAAGAGCAGCACTGAGGGAAATCTCCCTGTGTGGGTGAGCTGCATGAAGAGTCCCGTGTAGTACTCGCAATATCGGCATGCACATTACCATAAAACGTGGAGGCAATGTTAATGTGTGTTCCCGCGAGTCTCTGTTGTGTTAATGATGAAAGGAGCCGAACTTCAACACACTGAATGTAGCAGCTCCAGATTTGCCCCCGATTCCCCGTGGGAAGGTGGAGGTTGAGGGAATCGTGGTAAAAAGCAACGCAATTAAACAAAATGCCCATGTTAATGCATAAATCTTCATGAAATATTTATCACCAGTTACCTGGTCTGCTCAGGAGACAATTAATTGCTCTGGATAATCGAGAGTTCAGATCGGGGGCTGGAGTGGGGGGTAGGGGGTAGGGAATGGAGTGTAAAGTTTGTTGCCTTTCTGCCCTTCAATCCTGTGCAAAAAGAAGTGAACAACGTGTAAGGCCGGCTGATCTTTGGAAACTCATATTGGAAAACGAAATAATCCGAATCTTGTGGATCAGACAGCAGCAGGAGCTATGTGCAGGGTTAGTGTGAGTAAGAAGCAGGAAGGTCAGGAGCTTGTGATGAATCTCTTCTTGTGTCCAACACTCCATTTCCCAAAGGAGAAAGGAATTTATTTTAGGCATTTTTGTCTTTTAGACGTATTATTGTTTTGCAAATATTCTGGCGGCATTGTGGCGGAGTGGTTAGCAATGATACCTTATAGTGCCAGGATCCCAGGTTCAATTCTGGCCTCAGGTCACTGTCTGTGTGGAATTTGCACATTCTCCCGGTGTCCGCGTGGGTTCCTGTGGGAGCTCTGGTTTCCTCCTACAGTCCAAAATTGTGTGGGTTATATTGATTGGTCATGCTAAATTGTCCCTGTATCAGGGGGATTAGCAGGGTAAATATGGGGTTGCAGGAATAGGGCCAAGGTGGGATTGTGGTTGGTACAGACTTGATGGGCTGAATGTCCTCCTTTTGTACTACAGGGATTCTATGAGCTGTTTGCATCCTGGAAAAAATAAAAATTGGGAAGAGAGAGAGAATGTATTTTGTTGAAATTCAAACACTAACTTATATCTAAAAATCACTATTCACTAGTTAGTTTCTCTCTCTCTTGTGATTTGGGGAATAAATACACTTTAAATGTCAGCTTGGCTTTGCTGATAAGAATTTTTGTCTCCTAACCCAGAAAGCTGGGAATTCAGCTTTGATTTAAGAACATCATTTATTTTGACACAAAAGACTTCAGCACAAAATCTAAACTGATAGTTCAAGGCAATACTGAGGAAGTGTAGCATTGTCAGAGAAGCTGTCTTTTCAGTTTTTTTTATGTGTTCATACTCCTTGAATTAAAATAAAACAAATTGCTTATGTAGGAGCTACAATATTAGCAAGTATTTCATCCCCACTTTCACTTTATCAAACTCGCCTTTGTTTCAATGATTGGTAAATTGTCCACTTTAAGATGCTCCATCTTCTCGCCTGCAGAACTTTGATGCATCCAAAGTTCTCAGCTCACACCAAGTCTCACTCACATCACCCCTGTGCCCACAGACCTATAAAAACCCCCAGTTAAGTAAAGCATCACAGAATCTCTACAGTTGCAGAAAAGGCCATTCAGCCCCTTTAGTTTGCACCAGCTCTCTGACAGACAATCTTACGCAGGTCCTATCCCTGTAACTCTGAGTATTTACCATGGCTAATCCATCTAATGTGCACATCTTGAGACAATAGGGGCAATTTAATATGGTCAATCCATTTAAACTACACATCTCTGGAATGTGGGAGGAAACCCATACAGACACAGGAAGAACATGCAAACTCCACACAGTCATGCAAGGTTACTAACCTCCTTTTTAAAAATCACAAATCCTCTATAGCCTCATTCCTTCTCTCTTTCTGTAATCTCCTCTCGTCCCAGGACATTCGGAGAAATCTGCACTACTCTAATTCTGTCCTCTTGAGGTTTCAATCATTTCACCATTTGGTGGCCGTGCTTTTCTCTGTTTGTGCTCAAAACCCTGGAATTCTCTTCCTAAATCTCTTTGCTCCTCTACCTCTCTCTTCCTCCTTAAAGACACGCCTTGAAGTCTATCCCTTTGACCAAGTATTTGTTAATTTGTCCTTTTTTGTGGCTTGCTTTCAAATCTTGCTTTATAATCTTGCTTTGTAATACTTCTGTTAAATGCCTTAGGGCATTGTGTTTTGTTAATGATGCTACATAATTTCTACTTGCTGTTATAGCGGCAGTCAGACAGGTATAGATCTTCACCTGGCACCCCCAACATTTTAATCCTGTGTCACAGTGGCTCAGGTCCAATTTGGATCTTTTTCCCTTTTAGCCAATATGCAGCATGACCTCCCAAGATGCCACCCAGGGCTGGATTCCTTTAAAGTTGTATTCAGTGCCCTATTTTGGCAGGAAACCCAGCCAAGCGTACATTCCCAAACTCCCATTGCATACCAAATGGCTTTCTATTATGTGTACAACTTCAATGAATAATTGGCTGCATTTTGGAAACATCCCGTTTGCATGTGTTTGTTATCAGCTAATTGTAGATTACCCTGTACAGAAATGGCTCACAATGTTAATAGGCTGGTGTTCAGTGAGAACAAATACCTGCCTTGCATCCTATTTCTTAGGAAAGGAGATAATCTTACTCACTATAGACCCTTTTGAAAATAAATAAATCTAAAAAAATGAGGTGTGCAGCCTTTCCTGTTGAGTCACAATGGATTGGTCAGAATTGCAAAGCTGGGGTCTGTGACAGGGATTTTTCTGGGGTTCTGTGGTAGAAACCACAGAAAGAAAACAGGGGACACAGAGCTTGGCAATGCTGCCTCCGAGTACCAGGGAACTGGATTCAATTCCAACCTTGTCTGTGTGGAGTTTGCGTGGTCTCCTTGTGTCTGCATGGGTTTCCCCCGGGCGCTCCGGTTAGGTGAATTGGCCAAGCTAAATTGTTCCTTAATCTCAGGGAGGCTAGCTAGGGTAAATGCGTGGGGTTATGGGTTTAGAGGCTGGGTGGGATTGTGGTCAGTGTAGACTCACTGGGCTGAATGGCCTCCTTCTGCACTGTAGGAATTCTATGAGATTTGGAGATTGAATTCAAAGTGAGTCAGCAACCTTCTTGTTTGATCTGTTCATTCACCTGGTTTCAGCCAAGCAGCTGGGAATAAAATCCAATATTTCACAAATAGGTCTATATGCTGAAGGGAGGTGAATTCGGAAATGATGATAGGTACACAGCAAGTTTTTCAGCATCTGTAATAAGGTTTGCACCCTGAGATTGGACCCTTTTCTGAATCAGAGAGATGGTGTGATCCCAAATGACCTGTTAATGCAAGTCAGTCTGCTAGGTTACATAAAGACTTTGTTTCAAAGTTATAACGGAAAAACAATCTCAGGAAAAATCAGGAAAGATATGTGCATACACCTGTGTATAAAATATAATATCTGCAGTATGAAATTATCTTTAGAAAGCAGGAATGGCCAGCTAGGTTTGCAGGCAGTTATTCCAAGAGGCTTTGGTTCCTTCACTGGGGCAATCACAGTGCCCAACTTGGTTAACAAGCTACATTCTCAGAAGGCTAATGTATAGTGAGAATAGAGCCTGAACATTTTAATATGTGGGTGTTCAGAGTGCAAGGTGGAAGTGAGTTGGTGGAGTGGGGGTGTGATAATCAGGTAGGAATTTAATGTAACAGCCCAGGGAAGGAAGTGAAGCGGAGAAATGATTGACCGAGCGGAAAAATAAAAATAAATGAAACCTGGAGGCAGAAATTGTCAGCATCAAATTGTCTGAACTCGGGAGAAAATAAAGGCAATGAACACAGCTCTTTAAAGTTAAAACTGCAGCCAGTCGGTGATGACAGATGTTCTTTTAGAACAAAAACTATGAAGTTATGCAACCAGATAGTTTCGCCTTAAATTCCTCTTCACAATATTTAAGTGGAGGCTTGATATTTTATAAAAAAGGAGTGTCAAATTTCCAATGAATAGATGAAGTTCTAGGACATGTGGTTTTAGGGACACAATATTATCACAGTTAATTAAATATTCCATAATTCCTTTCACAAGTTACCCCTGGAATATTAATTTCAATTTTTCATTAATTCCATGTTCTATCTTACTTAAACTGATGGAAAAGTCTAAATATTATACAAATGTCATGCTCAGAAACTGGTTAATGATTCTGTTTATGTTACAAACATGTTCTGGAATAGGATAGGGGGTTATAGATAGGTCTGTGGATTGGTAGATGTGATCGGCGCAACTCGTGGGCCGAAGGGCCTGTTTGTGCTGTATTGTTCTATGTTCTATGTTAAAAGGATGATCCAATTTCATCCTTGGATTTTGTTCATTCCTGTGCACAATTTGAATAACTCCGCCTTCTCCAATGTATCTGCCTCAGTGGTTTGCTTGTTAGATTATTTCAAAGCTTAACCAGTTCTTAAGAAAATAAGGTTTTCTCGAATGTGACTGCATTGGAGAGCCATGAGAGGGAGCAATGGGAACAGGGGAAGTGATGGAGTTCTGAGAGCAATGACAGATGCTAAGTGCACTGAGGGAAGAGGTGTTGCCTGGGCTGGAGAGGGAAGGAAGGCAGGCCTGAAGCACTGAGAGAGGATTCAATGGGCTGGAAGCCAATCGGATGTTGAGGCTGAGGCCAGCGATGTCACTGGGCCTTTAATATTCCCTCCAGATCTGAGCTCTTGCTCAAGTTCAGGAGCCACTAAATCCAGCAACAGAGTAAAGGCTCTAAATGTGGCAGAAAGACATGCCAACCTGGAACATGGTAGAGTTGGCAACAATGGGGAGAAGGAAATGTGTCAGACCGTGGGCAGGCATAGATGAGGAAGGCTTGCGAATATTTTTAGATGCTGCCAACACACAAATCACAAGTGAAGTTTAGGCACCCCTAATCTCATTGGCACAAACCTCTGACATTTTGGAGCAAATGTTCTGGAGCCATAAAAACTGCCAGGGTTTTCTCACCTCAGCTTGGATGTCTATAAACTCTCTACAGGATGCAAGTCAGCCCAATTCCTTTCAGAGTTGTAGCTCTGTTTGAGAAAACGCTCAACCATTATTCTAGCCTTGGCATGACTGATGCTCTCTATAAAACTGTTTCAAACAAGAAATACCTCGCTGACATAAACCTTTGTGAGTGATAATTTTCTGTGATTTTTGCCACTGGGTTTGTGTTCAGTGATTGGTTGATCAGAAAATTGTAGACAGCACCAATTTTTTCACATGAAAATTAATTTTCTGTGCTAACATCTGTGTTTAAAACGCACACACACACACACACACACAAACACCAGCTTGTAATATGAGAACTAAGGATCGGTAAAGAAACCGTATTGTTTGGTAATGTAACGCCAATGCTTACTGTTCCAGTTAACTACCTTAGAATTCTCTTAACTTAATTGTTTCAATATTGTGATTCTGAAAGGGATATGCTCAGCTACCATGGACCTTTGTTATTCCAGAGTGGTCACCCTCCGTAACTGGTGTAGCCTTGGAAATCCTCCTAGTGTCCTTAGTGTAAGAACATATAGGAGTGGGAATTCAGAGCTGCGTTACAAAGACTTGCATTGATCCATGGATTGCTTGCTGCTGGAAACTAATCCAGCCCAATGAGTGGAAAACAATTGGTTGCAGCTTCAATATCCACGTGCATCTTATTAGGGACCACTGACCTCAGCACCAGCCTCAGATACGAACCTGTACCATCCTCTACCAGAATGGTTCAGCAGTTGAACTGGGTGATGTATATCTTGCCATTTGTTTGGGAGAGCTACCTTGTGTAAACTCATTGAAGTTCATTGCAACAAATTCTGACCATTAACAAATATTAATACAATTTTGACAGTAATATTACAGATCATATAAAGGAGTTTGTCACTGGAACTTTTGAAACAGCCTGCTTTTCATATTTATTTTCTTCAAGTTTCACAAATCCCACAGAGACTGTCTAACCACCAAGTTCTCAAACAAATCAGTGTTTCTCAACTCTCTTTACATTTGCCAGCCCTGATATACTGCACCGAAAAACCAAATCAAACAAGTGTCTGAAACTTTAACAGTGCAATGGAACTTCATTCGCAACAAAGGGAAATGAGAGAAAGAAAAATGGCCCCTAGAATTTAATGTCAGCAGTTCTTGTGTTTGTGTGGAAGAAGTACATTTTTCCATTATGGCATTACATTGTCTGCAAGAAGTGTCTCTCAGTGAAACAATACAGGAACTCAGTTCTCCTCCAAGATAAATAATCTGCAGTAGTCCCTGAGATAAATATATGATCACACCCAAAATAGCCCAATAGATGACATTTGAGCTTTCACAAAAATGAGGTCGCTTTCGATGACCCATTCACAATTTGAACTGGCTTATTTCCTCTTCTTGGAGAATTTGTGATGAATTTATTCACAATTTTCTCTTTCCTTTGTGTCATTAAGATCCTGATGATGTGGATTGGTGCAGGACCCCTGGAAAATCTGGGCTAACATGTCAAAAACCGGGATCACTTTGTACTGACTAATTCCATTTACAGAATTGCAACCTGCTACTTTTTCACACCATTCTGACACTGCTTTTCTAAGTTGCTGCTCAGTCACAGTTGGTTCTCACATTTTTGTGCCTTCAGTGGATATGATATTCAAGACATCAAGATCCAAGTAGGCTTCAGTCAAACCTAACCATAATATTAGTAACAGCAATATTGTTAGACAGTTACATAGGTAGGATAGCTATAGAGAGGTATGGGCAATTGGGACTCGTGGTTTAAAAAAAGGTGCATGGACAAGTTGAGCTGAAGGGCCTGTTTCCATGCCGTAAACTTCTTTGAATTCATTTAAAATTGAAGTGGGAGGATAATGGATCTTTTACTGGACTCACAATCCAGAGATTTGAATCCATGAGCTGGAGATGAATACAAAACCCACCACAGCAGTGAGGAAATTAAATTCAAAATAAATAAATCTTGAATAAAAAGCTACGACTAATGATGATTATTAACTACCACATAGTTGTAAAATAAATCTGGTCCAGTAACATCCTTTAGGAAAGGAAATCTACTATCCTCAGCTGGTCTGACCTACATGTAATTCCAGTTCTACAGCAATGTAATTGTTTCTTAATAGCTATCTAGCATGTCCCTCAGCCGTGTGGAATCAAGGTTGGTCCGACCTGGATTACCCCCAGCCTGTCAATAAATAAAGGAAGCGACCTCAAATTTTTCTTTAAGAGAATTTCTGTGGATATTAAAGAGCCATTTTTTTGGACAATCCACTTCAGCACTTGCTGAGAAAAATCTGTAACAGCAGATTTAAAAAAAATCGATTTTCTATAATTGCCATGAGGTTTTTTTTGCCTATTTATATTATATGCAAAAGGTTGGACAAATGCATGACGATCTTGGTGTGTTTTAAAAGTAAAAGTAATGGAGTTGACTGAGGTAAATTGTTTGACAATTATAGACCTCAGTAATAACAAATTACACAAGAAAATGTGTCTCATCTAGGGGAAATATCACTAATGCATCAGTATCAACTAAATAAAAATGCTGGCAATTAATCATATTGTAGAAAAGACAAAAGGCTTGCTATTTCAATTCAAAATTGCCTGTCAAGAGGTTTATCCCTTTGCACTAAATACTCTTGCCAACATTTGATTATGTGTCACTTTATTATTTCCAGGATTCTATCTCTTGGCAAAAGCTCTTAATGGAAGTAATAATGAGTCTTCCTTTTCACGGATCCTGCACAGTAGTTTTGTTTTGTTTGTCCTTTATCATAAATTATTCAGAACATTTTACTATATAATTGGAGCCATTAACAATTCCATCTTGAAACAAAAGCCTGAAACATAAACCTTTCAAAGATGGACATGTTGAGAATCCCGTTTATCTTTGACATAATTTGATTATTATATTGTTTGTTTGCTGTAAATTCCTTTAATTAAAATGACCTGTTAGAAAATAAATAGTTGGCAGGGTTACACAACTATCACTTTGCATCGTGGGCAGTAAGTGTTAATGTTCTAGAAGGGAGCTCATCACCACCTTCTCAAGGCCAATTAGGGATGGACAATAAATGCTGGCTAAGCCAGCGACACCCACATTGTGTGAAAGAATATTTTAAATATTATGGTACAAGAAATTTTTCAAATGACTTTTTGTGCAATCTGTAACAAGTTTGTTTGTATATGTGTTCATAACACAACTACTAGAAATGATTGGTTAAAGTGTTGGTACATATGGAACAAATTTGCAAAGTCAATTACATTATTGAACAACAACATCAAGACTGACATCTGATTATATTGCAAAGAATGGGATGAACCAGCCAAAAATAGGAGGAATGGTTCTTATTTTAAAATGGGTGTAGAAGACCAAAATTCCCATTGGTAATATCCATGAGCAAACACTCACTGTCTTGGATTTTGCAGGAAGTATGGGGTCCTTAATTACGCTGGCTGTTTTACTGAGACGGTGGGAAATGTAGACAGAGTCAATGGATGGGAGGCTGGTCTGCGTAATGGATTGGGCTACATTCATGACCTTTTGTAGTTTGTCGGTTGTTTTTGGAAGTGGTGATATATACGGGCATATGAATTAGGAGCAAGAGTAGGCCATCTGGCCCCTTGAACCTGCTCCACCATTCAATAAGATTATGGCCAATCAGAACGTATCCACTTCCGCCTTCCCCTCAATCCTCTTTGGTTGGAATCGACTAAGTGTCATTTCCAGTGGGAGAAACAGGGACAATTGCAGTTTTTGGGGTGAGTGATGAGCTTTGCATTGGTTTTAAGGGGACTGGGGTCCAAACACACCAGTGAGGGCAGCTCCACAGACATTGGGCGCCATTCAAAACATTGGCCAGGATTTTCCATCACACACCTGACTTGTGCAGTGGAGGTAGTGAAAAGGCTTTTGGGGGTCAGGACATGAGTTACTGACTGCCAACCCCTGGCATTGCCCCACCACAGGTTGGCACTACCAAAAATTGATACTTCTATGCTTTGTCAAGGTGTTGCTCAGGCATGTTCCCCCCTCCACCCCAGGGCCATACTTTGGTGCACGAGATGGAATCTCCTGGACTGTTTCCCAGTGATTTTTGCACTGCATCCACTTTCAGCAAGAACAGCAACACAGGCACAAAATCACCTGAGAATTAGAAAACAAAATTTTTGCCAACAAGATCTCATTTCCCCACACCTCACCGGTGATGGAACAAACATTTAAAGGCAATTGACACGTGTTTAAAGGGCATAAAGCTATTGTGAACCTCTCTGTTTCAATATTCTGTGTGGCGCTATGATGTGGATGGGAGGATCGAGATTTTACTGGCAGAAATTCCCAGATTGTTTTGTGCCTATGTCACCATTCTTGTTGACAGTGAATGGCAGCACAAAAATAATCACCTCCAGTGAGTGAATTAGTGCAGTGTGTCTTGACTGCATGAGTTTCCTCCTGGTGCTCCAGCTTCCTCCCACAGCCCAAATATGAGTGGGTTAGGTGCATTGACCTTGCTAAATTGCCTCTTACTGTCAGGGGGACTAGCTCAGGTAAATGCATGGGATTATGGGAATAGGGCCTGGATGGATTGTGTTAGTTGTGAACTGAAAGGGCCGAATGGTCTCAGTCTGTATTGCAGGATTCTATGATTCCAGGTGCATTGGCTGTGCTACATTTTCCCTCAGTGTACCTAAACAGGCACCGGATTTTCACAGTAACCTCATTGCAGTGGTAATGTAAGCCTACTTGTGACAATAATGAATATACCAAAAATAAGAATATTAATATAAATTATATTGATATAAAATAACCGGATCTTGACAAATAAATAAGAAGCCATGCAATAAGCAAAAGTTGAAAGCTGTAGTTTTAAAATTTCAAGGAAACAAAAAGCAGTGTTCTATTTGAGTTGTGCGTTCGATTCCATATTGAATCCATTCCAATTATGTAACATCATCTGTCTTCAGCTTGCCTTGTGCTTTCTGTTCCACCTGGAGTCTTGAATATTGCAATTCTGTCCTTGGTGACTTCCACATTCCTCCCACATTCATAATATCAGTTCATTACAGATGCTGCTATCTGTACCTTATCCTGCAATAAGTCCTACACTGCCTCAAGTTTACCATTCCATTCTCGGTGTTCAAATCCTTCCATGTTCTTGCTACTCTCTACAACTGTAAGATTTGGCCTCCAATAGCTACCCAACGCTCTCCTTTCCGCTAAGTCTGGTCTGTGGTAGATCCTCACCATTTCTCTTCACCACTGGCTGATATATCTTTAGCTGGCCACATCCCATAACATGGAATTCCCTCCGTCTCAGCATTTTCCTCTTCTCCTGCATGATCTATTGTCAAGTTTGTTTCCCAGAGTCTCCTTACTGTGCTTAGCAGCATTTTTCTTGATTATAAGCTCTGTTTTTTTAATTCATTTATCAGACATGGGCTTCGCTGGTTGGCCAGTATTGATCGCCCATTCCTAGTTGTCCTTGAGAAGGTGGTGGTGAGCTGCCTTCCTGAATATTTGCAATCCATGTGCTCTGGGTTGACCCACAATGCTGATTGGGAAGGAATTCCAGGATTTTGACCCAGTGATTATGAAGAAACAGCAATATATTTCCAAATCAGTAGAGTGAGAGGAACTTGCAGATGTTGACCTGCGTATCTGCTGCCCCTGTCCTTCCAGGTGGAAGTGGTTGTGGATTTGAAGATACTGTCTAAGGATTTTTGGTGAATTGCTGCAATGCGTCTTATCTTCAGGAATGACTGAAGGAAGCATTGCTGTGGTCTTGTGCTGCTGTGTTAGAGCCACAACCGAAGCTGCAGTGAAATTCGGAAACTGCAATGCAGCTCCAATATAACCAAGCAGCACTGCAGGGGATCCACTAGTATTCTAAATAATTGATGAGTGCATTGTAAAAAAAAATGTATGTTTGTGGATCATATCACATTCTGTGGGAAACTGAACTATGAGGAGAGAGAGAGAGAGAGAAAGGAATTTGGAATTTGCAGAGCAGGTATTTACATTCAAAAATGGAAAGTGTGATGAAAAGATCTCACAATTTAAGATGAAGAATATATTGTGAAAAAGAATCATCATTAAATAGTCTGGTTGTGAAAATTAATTGTACTCTAATACCATCACTGAAGAATTCAGCAATAATAAAGAGAATTTTCAGCCATATAAATTAATCAAATGAAGAGATATTGAGACCGCGTCTTCGGTACTATCGATAGTATTTACTTGCAAACACGGCTGTGAAGTCAAATTGAGGTTAGTCTGTAGAAAGGTCATACGAATGCAAAATGTGAAGTGTTTCTGTCTCCACAGATGCTGCTAGACCAGCTGAGATTATCCAGCATTTTCTGTTTTAATTAGATTATTCATCAAATCAGGAAATGAAACACAATCATCAGCTGAAATAGCACCAGGTGATGCGGTACAGATACAGACAGAGAATATTTGGTCCATTGAGTCCATGGCAGCTTATAAAATTTATATGATGGGTATAACTAGAATAGAATACATGGGCACAGCTGAGGAAGCAAGAGGTAATAATAACATGAGGAGATGCAATGCCGACAGAAGACTGAAAGACAGTTCCCTATAAAGGATGGCACGGTGGCACAGTGGTTAGTATTGCTGCCCCACAGTGTCAGGGAACTGGGTTCGATTCCTGGTTTGGGTGACTCTCTTTGTGAAGTTTGCACATTCTCTCCTCGTGTCTGATTGGGTTTCTTCTGGGTGCTCCTGTTTCCTCCCCACAGTCCAAAGATGTGGGGGTTAGGTGGATTGGCAGTTCTAAATTGCCCCTGAATGTCAGGGAGATTAGCAGGGTAAATACATGGAGTTACAGAGTGGCATTATTTTTTTTTTTAAGCAACACAGCACGGGAAACAGGCCCTTCGGCCCAACGAGCCCGCGCCACCGTCATACCAAATACATTATCCTATTTTAATATTCCTATATAATAATATATATATTATTCCTAATTTGGAAAATTTTCACCATAGGGACAATTTGTTACCCAATCAGCCTAAGAGCGAATTTTTGGGTTGTGGGAGGAAACCGGAGTGCCCGGAGAAAACCCACGCAACCACGGGGAGAACGCGCAAACTCCCGCAGACACCGGCCCAATTCCAAGTGTCTGCACAGCCACATCGATAGTCTCTGAGCTGTCATGGTGTCATTGTTGGGCCAAATGACCTTTTGCTGCACTGTAAGGATTCTATGATTCTACAATATGGATATGTGCAGCTTCTAGTCTGCACTAACCATAGCCTCACCCACGCCCTTTTCCCATAACCCCTGTTCAGGTACACTGAGAGAGAATTTAGCATGGCCAATGCACCCCAACCAGCATGTCTTTCAGACTGTGGCAGGAAATCAGAGCATCCAGAGGAACCCATGCAGACACAGGGAGAATGTGCTAACTCCACATAGACAGTGATCCAAGGACAGGAATTGAACCTGGGTCCCTGTGCAGTGAGACAGCAGTGTTAACCACTGTACCACCGTGCCACCCATAATGCACAATAGATCAGATTGAAGTGAGCTGGGTTGAGGCAATAATTTAAATTGGATATTTCCTTGATTTGCATTCCATTGCAAAGCTTTTCATTTCTCATTTCTCTGGGAGGGTGGGCACGGTAGCACAGTGGTTAGCACAGAGCCAGGATCACAGGTTTGATTCCCAGCTTGGGTCACTGTCTGTGTGGAGTTTGCATTTCTCTCTGTGTTTGTGGGGGTTTCCTCCAGGTGCTCCAGTTTCCTCCCACACTCCAAAGATGTAAATAGGTGAGGTTAGGGGAAAAGGGCCTGGGTGGGACTGTGGTCAGTGCACACTCAATGGGCTAAATGGCCTCCTTCTGCAATGTAGGGATTCTATGGATCTTAATTCCAAAATAACATCCTTTATGAATCTATAAATGTTCAAAATTAGGGGTATTCACTGAGTGATTGTTAATAAGAAACATCATAGCCAGGATTCTCCCAAAAAAGTTAAAAGTCCCCAGTTTGCAGGAAAATGGGAGTAAATCCTGCTAATCTTTTCAGTGTGATTTCCAGGAGTGAATCTCTGCCACTCTATCCATTACAGAGAACCCTAATGAGATTCACTCTGAAAAGTGGAGGTGCAGGGCCTAATTTCACTGGAGATGCCGGTAGCACAACCCCCCATAATTGGCCTTCAACCCTCCCCAATTGCTGACCTCCTGGACCTCAGTGGGCAAGTCCCAGTTCCCAGTCCTGGACAGCTATGATCCCCGAATCCCACCTGACAATCACGACCCTCCCCTCTCCCATAGCCTCGATCTTCCACACTCCCCCCACTCCTCGACCATCCACACTCCCTCTCTTCCTCGACCATTCACACTCTATCCCCCGACCATCCACACTCCCTCTCTTCCTCGACCATCCACACTCCTCCCGACCATCCACACTCCCCCCCCGACCATCCACACTCCCTCTCGACCATCCACACTCCCCTCCCGACCATCCACACTCTCCCCCGACCATCCACACACCCCCCGACCATCCACACTCCCCTCCCGACCATCCCACTCCCCCCCCCGACCATCCACACTCCCCCTCTCGACCATCCACACTCCCCCTCTCGACATCCACACTTCCCCTCCCGACCATCCATGCTCCCCCTCGACCATTCACACTCTATCCCTCGACCATCCACACTCCCTCTCTTCCTCGACCATCCACACTCCCTCCCGCCATCCACACCCCCCCCGACCACCACACTCCCCCTCTCGATCATCCACACTACCCCCCCGACATCCACACTACCCCCCTTGACCATCCACCTTCCCCCTCCCGACCATCCACACTTCCCTCCCGACCATCCATGCTCCCCCCTCGACCATCACACTCTATCCCCCGACCATCCACACTCCCCCCGACATCCACACTCCCTCTTCGACCATCCACACTCCCCCCTCCCCTGAACATCCACACTCCTTCCCCCCCCCCCAGCCAGAGACCCATGGCAAGTCCCGACCCAGATGGCGAGCTCCAATTGCCGTCCTTCCTTCGCCTGCCATCGATCCCTATGCAGATTGGCAGTGGAAAACCCCACCCCCACCGATTGCCCTCAATAAGCCACAACCCCTGAATGATGGGAGTGCCAAGGTGCTCCTTAGACAGTGCCGAGGTGCCAGGCTGTCATTGCCAGGCTGGCACAGCCCAAGGGTCACACCTCCCCCCTTAACTCCCAATCTCCTGGGGGTCTCAATGGCTTCTCTTTCCTCCAGTGGGATCAGCTACCTGTTCCCTATTAGTGGGGAGCAGTTGTAAACCATTCCCAGTGGGGGTGTGCAGGAGGAGGAGGAGGGGACAGCATGGGTTAGATGTTAGAGAGCCCGCTCATAAAATGTAAATCATGATTTCCATTTGGGAATCAGCTCTGTGCCGATTTCCAGCGCAGAGCTGATTATGCTGGAAATGAGATGGAGATGCACAGAGACCGTGGCACCCAGCGGGAAACGTGCAAAACAGCCTCTGCTGACGTCTCGCAGCCAACAGCGCAGCCGGCTGGGAGAATCACTGCCCCTCCTCCTCCCCCCTCCCCACCCTAATGTGTTTCATAGAACCATTGAAAAGTTGCAGCACAGAAGGAAGTCTTTCAGCCCATTTGCCCATGCCAGCCTGAGGACACCCAGGTGTCCTTTTTGATCCTCACTTCCTGCCCATAGTCCTATGGGTTACAGTACTTAAGATGCAGATCCAGGTGCTTTTGAAAATGTGTACAGTATCTCTGCCTCCATCATCACCAGCTCAGGCTGCAAATTCCAGATCTTTCATCCTCTGTGTAAAAATATATTCCTTCATGTACCCTCTGTACCATCTGCCACTTATCTTTAATCTGTGTCCCTGATCTCCAGGGGAGACAAGCTTATCCTGTCCATTCTATCTTTTCCTCTCACAATTGTGTACACCTCAATCAAGTCACACTTTAGCCTTCTTTCTTCCAAGAAAAATAAACCCAACCTATCCAATCTCTCCTCATAACTATACTTTTCCAGCCCTGGCAGCATTCAGGTAGCCATGATGTGGAGATGTTGGCATTGGATTGGGATAGGCACAGTAAGAAGCCTCACAACACCAGGTTAAAGTCCAACAAGTTTATTTGGTAGCACAAGTTTTTGGAGTGTATCTTTTTCCTTAGTTGAGTGAAGAGTTGTGTTCACAAACGGGGCATACGTAGACACAGATTCAGTTTACAAGATAAAGTTTGGAATGAGAGTCTTTATAGATAATCAAGTCTTTACAGATACAGACAATGTGAGTGGAGAGAGGGTTAAGTACACGCTAAAGAGGTGTAAATTGTCTCCAGCCAAGACAGAGAGATTTTGCAAGCCCAGGCAAGTGATGGGAGCTACAGATCATGTGACATGAACCCAAGATCCTGGCTGAGGCCGTCCTTATGTATTTGGAACTCACTTACTGCTCAGCAATTCTGTGTTGTCATGTGTCGTGAAGGCGTGTTGGAGAATGCTTACCCGAAGATCAGAGGCTGAATGCCCATAACCGCTGAAGTGTTCACCAACAGGAAGGGAACAGTCTTGCCTGGTGCTTGTCGAGCAATGTCCATTCATCTGTTGTCATAGCGTCTGCATGGTCTCCCCAATGTACCATGCCTCAGGACATCTTTTCCTGCAGCGTATCAGGTAGACAACGTTAGCCGAGTTGCAAGAGTATGTACTGTGTACCTGGGGGATGGTGTTCTCACTTAAGATGATTGCATCTGTGTCGATGATCCGGCACATCTTGCAGAGGTTGCTGTGGCAGGGTTGTTTGGTATTGTGGTCATTCTCCTTCTGTAGGTTAGGTAGTTTGCTGTGGACAAAGGTCTGTTTGAAGTCAGGCAGTTGTTTGAAGGCAAGAAGTGGGGGTGTGGGGATGGCCTTAGTGAGATGTTGGTCTTCATCGATGACATGTTGAAGGCTCTGGAGAAGATGTCGTAGTTTCTCTGCTTCGGGGAAGTGCTGAACGATGAAGGGTATTCTGTCCACTGTGCCCCGTGTTTGTCTTCTGAGGAGGTGGATGCGGTATTTTGTTGTGGCGTGTTGGAAAATAATCCCAATCTATCCAATCTCTCCTCATAACTATACTTTTCCAGCACTGGCAGCATTCAGGTAGCCATGATGTGGAGATGCCGGCATTGGACTGGGGTGGGCACAGTGTAAACTCACAACATCAGGTTAAAGTCCAACAAGTTTATTTGGTAGCACACGCTTTTGGAGTGTATTGATGAGTCCAGCACATTATCCTGTTCTTATGAAGGCATCTTTCAGCGTCTGGAGGTGTCTGTTGCGATATTCCTCGTCTGAGCAGATCCTGTGTATATGGAGGACTTATCAGCAAGGGTGGCTTCTTTAACATGTTTACGATGGAAACTGGAGAAATGGAGAATTGTGAAGTTATCTGTGGGTTTGCAGTACAGTGAAGTGCTGACGTGACTGTCCTTGATGTAAATGTGTGTGTCCAAGAATGCAACTGATTCCAGAGAGTAGTCCATGCTGAGTCTGATGGTGGGATGGAACTTGTTGATGTCATCATCTAGGTGTTTCAGTGATTATTCATCATGAGTCCAAAGGAAGAAAATGTCGCGCTGTGTCTAGTATAGCATCAATTGAAGATCCTGTGCGGTGAAGAGATCTTGTTTGAACCTGTGCATGAAGGTGTTGACATATTGAGGTGC
This sequence comes from Sphyrna mokarran, assembly GCA_024679065.1. NCBI lineage: Eukaryota > Metazoa > Chordata > Chondrichthyes > Carcharhiniformes > Carcharhinidae > Sphyrna > Sphyrna mokarran. The sequence goes on from JAGIQG010000019.1 coordinate 50,544,131, forward strand.
GAATTTGGTCCCCATGGCTGTTCTGTGCATCTGGATGAAGAACTGATTGTTGAAAGTGAAAACATTCTGGTCCAGCATGAAGCACTTGAGTTGTACAATTGCATCTGGAGATTTGTATTTGTCAGTATTGAATATTGAGGCAGTAATGCAGAAATGCCATCATTGTGGGTGATGCTGGTATAGAGTGCTGAGACATCCATTGTGATAGGCATGCTCCTGGTTCAGTTACTCCATGTGTGCTGTGTTTCTGTTAGAAGTCCATGATAGAAGCTGGGGTTCTTTGTACAGTGGGCTTCAGGATGCCCTTGACATTCAGGTAACCCTCCTCTGCACTCTCTCCAGAGGAATTACATCCTTCCTGGAATATGGTGACCAGCATTGGCACAGTATTCCAGGTATTGTCTCACCAATGTCTTATACAATTCCATCATGATATCCTTACGTTTACTTTCTATACCTCTGCCAATGAAGGAGAGCATTCATCTGGGGTTTACAGCATGTAGGACTGATTAAATCTATCACTATATTCTGTAGCCAAAAATTATTAAAAATAAAAATGGCTGGAATCTTCTCGCATCAGTATGTAGGTTCTAAGCTGTGTACATTAATAAGCACTGAACATTTTCATTCAGGTTTCATGAATTAAATAATTATGATGTCCTCAGTATACATTTTAAAACTTTTAACAAAATTGAAAATTAATTTGATTTATGAAGGAAGTTTGGGAACTTTGCCCTCGTGGCTCTGAAGCTCCTTATCAATGAGTAATCCCCCATGAGTATAGATAAAAGAATGATACAGATTGCATGAGGCATTAAAAACCATTAATAAACCTGTAACTTTAATCAATTGCATCTTTTTCTAATAGCTGTACTTTAGGGCTGCCAGCACTGCAGTAATTCCGAAACAAAAAGAAAATCTGTCATATTTGAAAGCAATTGATTCAAGTGACTATAGTTGCAGGTGTACGCAGGAAATTTGGCTACGATCTATAAATACAGACAGGGATCATGGGTAGAAGTGGGAACATTAAGGTGGCAGCGCGGGCTCGTTGGGCTTGTTTCCCGTGCTGTTTTGTTCTTTGTTCTTTGACTGTCACCAACTTTTACAGATGCACCATAGAAAGCATTCTTTCTGGTTGTATCACGGCTTGATCTGGGCTTCTGCTCTGCCCAAGACCGCAAGAAATTATAAAAGGTCGTGAATGTACCCAATCCATCACACAAACCCCATCCCATTTATTGATTCTGTCTATACTTCCCACTGCCTCAGCAAAGCAACCACATAATTAAGGAGCCTACGCACCCTGGACATTCTCTCTGCCACCGGGAGAAAGATACAAAAGCCTGAGGTCACGTACCGACTGACTCAAGAACAGCTTCTTTCCTGCTGCTGTCAGACTTTTGAATGGACTTACCTTGCATTAAGTTAATCTTTCTCTACACCCTAGTTATGACTGTACCATATGCACTCTCTCGTTTCCTTCTCAATGAATGGTATGCTTTGTTTGCATAGCGCGCAAGTAACAATGCTTTTCACTGTGCACAAATACATGTGACAATAATAAATTAAATCAAATCAAATTAAATATCTTCATCCTCCAGATTGTTCTCTCCACTTCGACAAATGATGTGTTAAAGACAGGGAAAAGCTAAGCTCCACTCTGCTTTCTCATTTATTTTTGTTCAATTAACCATTTACACTTAATATGACAGCTATTTTACTCAGCACATACACATGTAGCTATTTCTTATGTAAACAGCTTTAAAAATAATAAATACATTCTCCAATTGTTGAACGTATCCTACTGTGATGATGATATAGTTTTGTAGCTGGCACAACGACTTTGGGTTACTTGTCATTATCTTATTAGCTGCGCAAAAGCTTCAAGTTTTCTGGCGAGAAGTGTGTGATGCTAGAATCACTCTGATCTCACCTGTAATATATGAAAACACCTACCTGTTTGTACACAATTCTACAGGGCTTCTCCAACAAGGTGGTAAAAATGGTGATTGGAGAAATGAAGCAAGAACAAAGAGCATTGCTGCCAACAATAACTGGAGGTGGCAAATAACATGAATGCCACTTGCAACACACTGCTGTCTAGAAATACTGGAGAACCAAGCTTAATGATATAATTACTACGTCCAGCAACATAACCAGTATTTCCCTCCTATCTTAAATTAATTTTAACTCTTGTCTTCAAGTTTTAAGTTCCAGAGAATACCAGATTACAGTAGTGTTCTGTCACTCAGACCCCTTTCATTATAGTGTATCAGCAACTACACATTTCCTTTGCTCTGGCAAAGATAATCCACGAGAGAGAGAGAGAGAGTTTACGAGAGGAGGGCCCCCATCCCTCTCCTGTACCAATCCACAGGAAGGCATCTTGCGAATTCTGGAAGGAGATGAATGGAGTCCTCAAGTGAAGGTGTTAAACTGGGGGAAGACTAATTATGACAATATTGGAACTGAAGAACGTAGATTGGGGGCAGATGTTTGAGAGCAAATCAACATCTGGCATGTGGGAGGCTTTCAAGTGTAAGTTGATAGAGATTCAGGGCCAGTACATTCCTGTAAGAATCAAAGATAAATATGGCAATTTTTGGGAACCTTGGATAACGAGAAATATTGTGAGCCTAGTCAAAGAGAAAGAGAAGCATCTGTCAAGGTCAGGAGGCTGGGAACACACAAAGCAAATGGGGAATACAAGGAAAGTAGAAAGAAACTTAAACAAGGAGTAAGAAGAAGAGACTAAAAAGGGGTCATAAAAAAGAGTTGTCCAGCAGGATTAAGGAAAATTCCAAAGCTTTTTATACATATATAAAGAGTAAGAGGGTAGCCAAGGAGATGGTTGGCCCACTCAAGGACAAGGGAGAGAATCTATGCATGGAGCCAGGTGAAGTGGGTGAGGTATTGAATGAGTACTTTGCACCACTATTCACTAAAGAGAAAGACTTGGTGGATGATGAGTCTGTGAAAGGATGTGTGGATAGTTTGAGTCACATTGAGATCAAAAAGGAGGTATTGGGGTTCTTGAGAAACATCAAGGTAGACAAGTCCTCAGGGCCTGATGGGATAATCCCCAGAGAGAGAGGCAAGGGAGGAAATTGCTGGGGCCTTGAGAAAAATCTTTGTATCCTCACTAGTTACAGGGGAGATCCCAGAGGGCTCGAGAATAGCCAATCTTGTTCCTTTGTTTAAGAAGGGTAGCAAGAATAATCCAAATAATTGCAGGCTGGTGGCCTTACTTCAGTGGTAGGAATATTATTGGAGGGGGTTCTTTGGGATAGGATTTATTCCCACTTGGAAATAAATGGATGTATTAGTGAGAGGCAACATGGTTTTGTGAAGGGGAGGTTGTGTCTCATGAACTTAATTGAGTTTTTCAAGGAAGTGATGAAGATGATTGATGAGGACAGGGTAGTGCATGTTGTCTACATGGATTTCAGTAAGGCCTTCGATAAGGCCCCTCATGGCATACTGGTGCAGATGGTGAAGTCACATGGGATCAGAGGTGAGCTAGCAAGGTGGATACAAAACTGGCTCGGTCAAAGAAGACAGAGGGAGCAATGGAAGAGTATGATTCCGAATGGAGGGCTGTGACAAGTGGGTTCCTCAGGGCTCAGTGCTATTTGTAGTCTATATAAATAATTTGGAGGAAAATGTAACTGGATTGATTAATAAGTTTGTGGATGACACAAAAGGTTGGTGGATTTGTGGATAGCGATGAGGACCATCAGAAGATACAGCAGGATATAGACCAAGTGGAGACTTGGGCAGAGAGATGGCAGATGAAGTTTATGAGGTAATGCATTTTGGAAGGTCTAATACAGATAGGAAATATACAGTAAATGGCAGAATCCTTAAGAGTATTGATAGGCAAAGGAATCTGGGTGTACAGGTACACCGGTCACTGAAAGTGACAATGCAGGTGGAGAAAGTAGACAAGAAGACAAACGCATGCTTGCCTTCATTGGCCGGGGTATTGAGTTTAAAAGTTGGCAAGTCATGTTGCAGCTTTATAGAACTTTAGTGAGGCCGTACTCGGAAAATAGTGTTCAATTCTAAATTGAATTTAGAATTTAAACTGTTTAAATAGTTTAAATTTAAACTGATTCGGGGAGGATGGGAACCTGAATTGTTGTGCCAGTATACAGGAGGATGTGAATAGGGAGGTCACGGATAAGGTTTCTAGGTCACAGCAGTATAGTGGCAAACGGGAGGGTGGTTTGAAGTGTGTATACTTTAATGCGAGGAGCATACGCAATAAGGTGGATGAACTTGCAGCCTGGATTAGTGCTTGGGACTTCGATGTTGTGGCCATTTCACGGACGTGGATAGAGCAGGGGCAGGAATGGTTGTTGCAGGTTCCGGGGTTCAGATGTTTCAGTCAGAGCAGAGGTGGTGGTAGAAGAGGGGGAGGAGTGGCATTGTTAGCTAAGGACAGCATTACGGTGGCAGAAAAGACGTTTGATGTGGACTTGTCTGCTGAGGTAGTGTGAGCTGAGATTAGAAACAAGAAAGGAGAGGTCACACTGTTGGGAGTTTTTTATAGGCCTCCAAAAAGTTCCAGAGAAGTAGAGGAAGGGATTGCAACGTTGATCCTGGATAGGTGTGAAAGTAACAGGGTAGTTGTAATGGGGGACTTTAACTTTTCTAATATCAATTGGAAAAGCTATAGTTCAAGTACGTTAGAGGGGTCAGTTTTTGTTCAATGTGTGCAGGAGGGTTTCATGACTCAGTATGTAGATAGGCCAACAAGAGGTGAGGCTATATTGGATTTGGTATTGGGTAATGAACCAGACCAGGTGTTAGACTTGGAGATGGGTGAGCACTTTGGTGATAGTGACCACAATTTGATTACGTTTACCTTAGTGATGGAAAGGGATGGGCACGTACCGAATAACAGTAGTTATAGCTGGGGGAAAGGTAATTATGAGGCTATTAGGAGAGATTTAGGATGCGTAGGGTGGAGCAGGAAATTGCAGGGGCTGGGGACATCTGAAATGTGGAGCATATTTAAGGAACAGCTTCTGCATGTCCTTAATGAATATGTACCTGCCAGGCAGGGAAGAAGTGGTCGAGTGAGGGAACCATGGTGTACTAGGGAAGTTGAATCTCTGGTGAAGAGGAAGAAGGAGGCTTATATAAAGATGAGACGTGAAGGCTCAGTTAGGGCAATAGAGAGCTATAAATCAGCCAGGAAGGAGCTAAAGAGGGAGTTGAGAAGAGCTAGAAGAGGACACGAGAAGACTTTGGCGGATAGGAGTAAGGAGAATCCTAAAGCTTTTTACAGGTATATAAATAATAAAAGATTGGTTAGGGCAATATTAGGGCCAGTCAGAGATAGCAGTGGGAAGTTGTGCGTGGAGCCTGAGGAGATAGGAGAGACACTGAATGAGTATTTTTCGTCAGTATTCACGCAGGAGAAAGACAATGTTGTCGGGGAGAATACTGCGTTACTAGGTTGTAGACTGGGCAGGATTGAGGTTCATAAGGAGGAGGTGTTAGCGAATCTTGAGGGTATGAAAATTGATAAGTCCCCTGGGCCAGATGGGATTTACCCCAGGATTCTCTGGGAGGCGAGAGAGGAGATTGCAGAGCCTTTGGCTTTGATCTTCATGTCGTCGTTAGCTACAGGTATAGTGCCGGAAGACTGGAGGATGGCAAATGTTGTCCCTTTGTTCAAAAAGGGGAGTAGGAACCATCCTGGAAATTATAGACCGGTGAGCCTGACTTCTGTTGTGGGCAAGGTCTTGGAAAGAATTATAAGGGATAGGATTTATAAGCATCTAGAGCGAAATAAATTGATTAGGGATAGTCAGCACGGTTTTGTGAAGGGTAGGTCGTGCCTCACAAACCTTATTGAGTTTTTTGAGGAGGTGACCAAAGAGTTAGATAAGGGTAAGGCAGTTGATGTAGTGTATATGGATTTTAGCAAAGCGTTTGATAAGGTTCCCCATGGTAGGCTACTGCAGAAAGTGCAGATGCATGGGATTGAAGGTGATTTCGCAGTTTGGATTAGGAATTGGCTAGCTGATAGAAGACAGAGGGTGGTGGTTGAGGGGAAATATTCAACCTGGAGTGCAGTTACAAGTGGTGTACCTCAAGGATCTGTTTTAGGGCCACTGCTGTTTGTCATTTTTATAAATGACCTAGATGAGGGTGTAGAGGGTTGGATTAGTAAATTTGCTGACGATACCAATGTGGGGGGAGTTGTAGACAGCGAGGATGGATGTTACAGTTTGCAGAGGGACATAGATAGGTTGCAGAGCTGGGCCGTGAGGTGGCAAATGGAATTCAATACGGATAAGTGTGAGGTGATTCACTTTGGTAGGAATAACAGGCATATGAAATATAGGGCTAATGGAAGGACCCTTAATAGTGATGTCGAGCAGAGGGATCTTGGGGTACAAGTACATAGCTCTTTGAAAGTTGGCACCCAGGTTGATAAAGTTGTTAAGAAGGCGTACGGTGTGGTAGCTTTTATTGGTAGAGGGATTGAATTTAGGAGCCGTGAGGTTATGTTACAACTGTACAAAACTCTGGTGCGGCCGCACTTGAGTATTGCGTACAGTTCTGGTCGCCGCATTATAAGAAAGATGTGGAAGCATTGGAAAGGGTGCAGAGGAGGTTTACCAGGATGTTGCCTGGTATGGTGGGAAGCCTTATGAGGAAAGGCTGAGGGACCTGAGGTTATTTTCATTAGAGAGAAGAAGGTTATGTGGTGACCTAATTGAGGCGTATAAGATGATCAAGGGATTGGATAGGGTGGATAGTGAGAGCCTTTTTCCTCGGATGGTGATGACCAACACGAGGTGACATAACTTTAAATTAAGAGGTGGTAGTTATAGGACGGATGTCAGAGGCAGGTTCTTCACACAGAGGGTGGTGAGGGCGTGGAATGCCCTGCCTGCAGCAGTTGTAGACTCGCCTACTTGGGGGGCATTCAAATGTTCGGTGGATAGGCATATGGATGATATTGGAATAGTTTAGGTTAGAGGGTCCACTGGCTGGCGCAACATTGAGGGCCGAAGGGCGTGTACTGCGCTGTAATGTTCTACATTCTGGTCCAGAAGGATGCGGAGGCTTTGGAGAGAGCACAGAAAAGATTTTCCAGGATGTTGCCTGGTATGGAGGGCATTAGCTATGAGGAGAGGTTGGAGAAACTTGAATTGTTGAGGGGAAACCTAATAGAAGTCTACAAGATTATGAGGGGCATGGACAGAGTGGATAGTCAGAAGCTTTTTCCTCAGATGAAAGAGTCAATTACTAGAGGGCACAGGTTTAAGATGCGAGGGGCATGGAGATGTACAAGTCTGATTTTTTATACAGACAGTAGTGGGTACCTGGAACTCGTTGCTGGGGGAGGTAGTGGAAATGGATATGGTTGTGACTTTTAAGGGGAGTCTTGACAGATACATGAATAGGATGGGAATAGAGGGATGTGGTCCCCGGAAAGGTCGGGGATTTTAGTTAAGTCAGGCAGCATGGTCAGGGCCTGTTCCTGTGCTGTAATTTTCTTTGTTCATTGAGGTGGGGAAATATGATATTCCAAGCTCTCATTCACTTTGTCCTGTCCTTCCTTTTCATTCCAATCTCTTACACAAACTATATCAAAGCAATTTATTACACCCT